>JAULBU010071940.1:0-10437 GCA_032358235.1 Odonthalia washingtoniensis | reverse complement strand
CCCTTCCCTACCTAACCAACCGTTCAACCGTAGTCTACACCTACCATCTAAGCAACTTGGTTTGCTAGGCCGAAGCTGCACTGTAAGACAATTTATTGACAAGAAGAGATGCTCTTATCCAAAACTCCCTATTGTATTCACCCAATAATTTTCAACTAGTGCGTCAAACTATTGCATTTGCTGGAAACAACTGTAGTTCAACACTTTGGTTGATTTACATTTTGCATGATATCGAACTGTAAACTAACCGCTGTAATTGTGGTAGATGTGAATTTTAATGACACGTGTATCTGTAGACAATGTATGTGATGTAGTGTATCAGCCTGTAGTGTAAGTAGAACACATAACACTACAGCTAGTCTAAATGTGATGCATGCCTGCAAAAGTAATTGAAATCCTTTTCACCAAAGAATCCCAAGTCGGGGATAGTACACAATGACAGACTGTTTTTATTTGCGTATTCAACTTACAGATGACATGAAGTCGATGTACGTGATTTGATGGTACCGTATAAATTTCTATATGATTGTCGTGTAAGATTTTATGTTGGACAGCATAGTGTTGAACATTGAACGTTATGTACAATCCGCAAAAATGAGTAAAACAGACTAGAAAATGTTATGGTAATAATAAGTTTTACTACGTCTAATCATGGAACTTTGGTGACTAAGACGGTTACATCAAGAACGTAAAGACGATTGACACATCATGTCAAAACCTTAACAATGGTAACAAACACAACCAATGTACATATCATGTGGTTCATCTCCTTTCTTGTTTCTTTACACTAGCTGTTGCTGGGAATGACAAAACGGTGGTGAAATTAGAAGGCGGGAAATTTTTAGATCCACATTTGATCCAGCTACTGTACATCATACAGTGGGCCCCTATAAATGAAAAGGTTTCTCCAAAATCCTAATAAAGTTGAACAGCCTCCTTTACAAAAAAACAAAACAAAACAAAAACCCCTACAATCAGACATTTAATGAAAAGTTTACAAAAAGACATAGGCGCCGCCTATTAGGTGGTCACTCGCACTCCCCTCTTTTCTATGCATTTAAGCCAAGTAATGGTAGGTCTGGGCATTACTCTCATCACGTTCCAAATACTCTCGTTCAATCAATGATTCAATTCGTTTCTTAATATCCCCCGCTTTGTGAGAAAATCTCAGATGTCTTATAACTTCTCTAATTAAAGTAGGATGTTGTAGAGTTCTTCTAGTTTTCATAATCCTGACTAAAGCAGCATCGATTTGATAATTTCGTTCCTGGAAAACCTTTTCAGTGGTAGCAGCATTTTCTTCAACAGTTTCCTTCATTTGAATAGCATTAACCTTAATTCTCATTTGTCTATGAGCAAATATCTTATTAAATACAAATTCATCATTAATTTCAACTTTTGGACCTCTTGGCTTCTTAGATAATACTCTTACTTTTCCACATGCCAATGATAAAAGAATTCTTTTCAGTTCAGCAGCTTCAATACCAGTAGCTTCTAAAATATTTGAATATGACATTTCATCAATATCATTAAATAACATCATAACAATAGTTTGATATAATGATAAATTTAATATTTTTTCACCTTTAGGAAATCTTGCTTTAACTGTACATGATCCATCCATATGTTGCCATGATAAATTTCTCTTATTATGTTTGGTAAGATAAAAAACTTTATACGTTTCATGATAATCCATTAAAACTTGTGGTAGTTTCACACTACTTCTACCACTTGATAATGGCCATCTAGCAGCTTCTAACACATATACATTTAATTCAACATTATTACCAAGACGTTGTCTTGAAGCAGCATGTGTTTTAAATGATTGCATTAAATCTTTGCTCGAATCAACATCTTTGAACATAGCTTCTAGTTTCGACGTGAATTGAGAGCCACATTCGGTTTTCAATTTAGAAATCATGCTTTTTTCCAAATCCAAACTAGCAGATTTATCATACAATAATCTTTTCGCTAAATCTTTCTTGTAAAACGCTTCAAAGACATCTTTTCCATCAATAAACCTAAATAACGTTAATGCTTTATCCAAAGTACTTTCCAATTGTTCTTCTGTAAATCCTTTGTTACCTGTTCTGAGTATACCATCGATAAATTTAGCAATTAATTCGGCCGGTTTGTTCTCTCTTGCATTAACAAATGATTCAAATGCTAAATTAACAGCATTGCTGAAGTTTTCAGCCCTGTTAAACGAATAGGCTACCAAGTTGTCTAATCGATTCTTCAAATCCAATAATGATTGTACCATTTCACCATCCTTTTCAGTGTTGAGAACAATTTTACGTCCTACTCCTTTGACATATTCAATTAACCTTGCCTTCATTAGTTCATGCGCACTGTCAGAATCTGCAGGCATGTGTTCATTAGCACGTGATAAAACAG
Source organism: Odonthalia washingtoniensis (assembly GCA_032358235.1). Taxonomy (NCBI): domain Eukaryota; phylum Rhodophyta; class Florideophyceae; order Ceramiales; family Rhodomelaceae; genus Odonthalia; species Odonthalia washingtoniensis. The sequence continues at coordinate 8,040 of JAULBU010071940.1, read as the reverse complement.
CGTAACATCTTTTAATATCATCCTTACGACCTTCGTCACACATGATAGAAAATCCTTTCTCTAATAACGTGACGACATGATCAGAAACGATACGACGTTCAACAGTAGAGATGAGTGGAATGCGCGTTCGAGGGTCAAGGTTTCGTATTGCCCGCGTAGATTCTTCCAGGATACGTCTTTCAGCATGGATTAAATATGCAGGTACATCAAGATTATTAACAATAAGTCTGTCACTTTCTCGTCTGTAATAAGAATCAGTTGCTGCCAAAAAGGCTTTTTCTAGGACTTGGTCATATGTACCAATTGCGGTAAACATAGTCAATAAATTTTTCAACATAGAGTTATCAATGGTGTCTCCGTCTCTTTCACGATCGACCAAAGTCAATAAACCAGATACTGTTTTCTCCTGTACGTCTGACGATGTAACACGTGAAGATGAAGAAGATGAGATATGTAAACGACTATGATTGATTGCTGCCTTGGAAGAATTAGGAGTGGCGAAGTGGTGTCGAAAGATAAGTAAACCCATATCCCAAAAAGAACGTGCATCAGGTCTTGCAGCACCTTGAACAATATAAGTTCTATCAAGATATAAAAATATAGAACGAATACGTACCATGTGTTTGCAATGACGATGCCATACAGTCTCAACAGCTTTTAAAAAAGCGTCAACAGTAGAAGAAGTCGTAGGCAATGATTGAATTTCACGAGCTACATGTCCATCTACGGTATCGCGTAAAAGTTTATATAAATCAGGTGCGAATTTATGCATACAAGCATCCTCAACACGTCCATAGAGTTCCTCAAGTGAAAATGGAACGACGGTTGATTGATGAATTGATTGAACGGCAGGTTTTAAATAATTATCCCATGATGTTCTGAATAGATCAGACGGTGGTTTAGGGGCTTCTCGGTATGGACGGATAGTTAATTTACGTGGCGTTGTCGGTAATCGGCGTCGGTCCATTGTAGTAGAATGATTTTGGTGATGGTGAACGGAGGCTGATACCCTAGGACGTTTCGATGGTTGATTTTGTTGGTGTTGACGTGAAGAGGATGCAGAGTTAGAATTACTGCGACGGCCAGGGGAAGTCATTGACCGGTATCCGACACTTTCGGTGATAATGAGTGTATGCGTGTCTCCTTCTCCGCCTCCCGCCTCTGCTGTCCTTGAACTAGTTTCTCTATAAACAGGTCTCCGTAAATGACGTGGATTGCAGATGGGATGGTTGTTGCATTTTCAACTTTCTTAGCTTTACCGAATGGAGGTCTCCTTGTATAGTCAGACCCACGACATCATCAAGATAAAACATGATGATGATATTTAAATGTTTTCATTACAGTAAATCGAAAAACATTTAAATGTTTTCATTACAGTAAATCGAAAAACATTTATTTTAAATTTTTTTCAATGTACTGTAATTAACAAAACATATTATTACTGTACATAATACACGTGCAAGTAAAATCGAAAATACAAGACACCTGTAACATTGTTTTGATCAAATCATACAGGATCAACGAGCAGGCGAGCTCAAAAATTTAAAATTGAAAAAAGGCACACACGTGTTTTCCAAAGTGGTCAAATTTCTGTTAGTTTTCATTCTTTTTAGGGTTCTTTTTATCTCGTTTGCTACTTGATCTGTATTTCTTTGTTAAAACTAACATAATGTCCACGCCGCGACATCTCATTCACTTAAAATCTGGTCTTTCGTCTCAGTCAACAATTTCGTCTCAATCTCTGTAACTTGTATCTCCTCCCTCCCGAAGTAAAGAAAAATAAAATTTCATGTGTTGTAACTATTGTCTTCTTGAAAACCAACAACAAAAACAGTCAACATGGGGATTCCGAAGATGTTCCGGTTCCTCACAGACCGATATCCACTCATCATGCAAAGATTGGACGAAGATCATTCATTCGATCACTTCTACCTCGATATGAATGGAATAATTCATCAATGTACGCATCCAAGTGATTCCGAAATAGCTGTTGAAGATTTTGGTACTATGATGGACAGAATCCTTCACTACACTGAAAGATTATTTCGAATAGTAGCACCAAAGAAGTTGATGTACCTAGCTGTTGATGGAGTAGCGCCACGAGCAAAAATGAATCAACAACGTAGTAGAAGATTTCGATCAGCTAAAGATGCTGAGAGAACAATGGCTGAAACTATAGCAAGAGGTGATGAGATTCCTGTAGGAAGTCAACCATTTGATTCGAATTGTATTACACCCGGCACTGAATTCATGTTTGAATTATCTAAACGATTTCGTGAATGGATAGATAATAAAATGTCAACTGATATAGCCTTTCAACAGGGCTGTACGATTGTTTTTTCAGGGCCTGATGTTCCTGGTGAAGGTGAACATAAAATTATGGATTATCTTAGACTTTGGAAGAAATCGGACGACTTCGATCCTACAGTCAGACATTGTATGTATGGTTTAGATGCTGACTTAATGATGTTGGGTCTTGTTGCACATGTTCCTTTTTTTACTTTACTCAGGGAGAGAATGAGGTTTTCTAAACAAGGTCGTGTCGTTCCGAAAATGAGCGGTACTGATAGAGATGCAGAAGAATTTCAATTATTGGAAGTTGCTATGTTACGTGATATGTTGTTTTTGGAATTTAAACGAGGGCCTGATGATGATCCTTTCGAACGTCCTTCTAGCAACAGTAATAACAAAAAGAATGGTCAGAAAATATCATCTACGCCACCTGCACCACCTGCACCACCTCGTAAAAACTTTCAATACAGTTCCCGTCGTGTTGTAGATGATTTTGTGTTTATGTGTATGTTGGTCGGAAATGATTTTATTCCTAACTTACCACATCTTGATATCTCTGACGGTGCAATTAATAGGATGTTTGCAATCTACAAACGCTCGGTTCCATTATGGGGTGGATACTTAACAGATCGTCACCGTCTTCATCCAGATCGACTTGAATCATTCCTTGGTGAAATTGCACAGTCAGAACTTCATTATTTTCATCATCGTGCACACACAGATGGAGTACCAGCATACCAAGGCCCTTCATATCGTCGTGCATATTATCAAGCAAAATTCAACTTTGACGTTGACTCAACTGATAACTCTGAAGAATCTAAGAAGAAAATATTATACTTGAGACGTATATACATGGAAGGTTTACATTGGGTATTACAATATTATCATAATGGGGTATCATCATGGAACTGGTTTTATTCTAATTTTTATGCAATCTTAGCAAGTGATATGCGTGATTTAAGATCTGTTAAAGTATCATTTCGCCGTGGTAAACCATTTCGTCCACTAACTCAATTAATGTCTGTCTTACCTCCGGAATCTGCTAAATTTCTACCAGAACCTATGCGTGATTTAATGACCAATCCAAATTCTCCTGTTGTTGATTTCTACCCGATGGATTTCTCGTTGGATCCTAATGGGAAAAGAAATGATTGGGAAGCTGTTGTTATCGTTCCATTCATTGATGAAGATCGTTTATTGAAAGAAGTCAATGCTATTGATAAGATTAAGGATTTAACTCCCACTGAAAGATTAAGAGATATAACAGGTGAAGATAATTGGTTTCCGAGTAGCAATTATCCAATTGCGACAACACCTGTCAGACCGGTTCGGCCTTCGAAATTTACACCACCTAAACGAAGTCGTTCATCATCTCCAAATAGAAATCAGGGTGGTGGTTATTCAACAGATAGACGATGGACACAACCGCAGTCATCACAACAAAAGAATTATTCACAAGAATATAGGGGGAAAGGTTCGTCGAATGCAACCGGTAGGCAGAGTCGAAGTAATGATAGTAATGCTTCTTCTCGAAATGCGTCTTCGCCTCAAAATTATGGCAGGAAACCGTATTCAGCTGGCGGTGGTAATAGAACGGCTTCACCTCCTAATTCCCAGCGACCCAACCCGACTTCTGATGGGAAAATTGGACGTAATTCTGGTACCGCTTCAGGACAAAAATAAAAAATGATTTAAAGATGATTTATTTCAGTCTCTCGCATGTTATCTTCGAAGAACGCAGTGCTGCAAATAATTTCTTTGTTTCAGTTTGTTTACCAGCTTGTCGCTTTGTTGTAGTTTTGTTGAAAGTTTTCATAATACAACAACACAAATAGGATATGTAAAGCCAGATTTTAATGAATAATCTACTGTTGATACGATTCAGTCATGAGCAAGGATAATGAAGGAAAAAAGCGAGACAGACAAAAAATAGAAAATCATTTTCCTTCCTGTCACATGAAAAGGAATATTACGCCAAGAAGTCAAATCAAGGATACACCATCTCTCCACGTTCGAAACCAATGGGTTCGAAAGAACCTGCAAATTCCCCAACTTCCTTCTTCAAAGTGTCAATTTCCGATGAGGCCGCTCCATTCTCCAAAGCCTCTCTGAATGCAGCCATTTTAGCTGAAGGACCCAGATCCCTTTTGATCTGGGATGCAATAGTAACGCCTCTATCCAAATAATCAGCAATAGCTTTGAAATCTCCTTCGTCACAACCTCTGGTAGTCATGGCATGAGTACCAATACGAATCCCACCTGGGTTAAAGGCTGATTTATCACCTGGAACAGTATTCTTATTCAAGGCGATTCCAGCCAATTCTAAAACACGTTCAGCGCGGGCGCCATCCATGTCCTTAGGTCTAAGGTTAACAAGCATAAGATGATTATCAGTACCGCCTGATACTAATTCGTAACCTCTATCAGTAAGTGAAGTTGCTAGAGTCTGTGCATTACGTAAAACTTTTTGCTGGTATTGAACAAATTCTGGTTGTTTTGACATTTTCAAAGCAACTGCTAATGCAGCAATTGTATGATTATGTGGACCACCTTGTAAACCTGGGAATACTGCTGAATTAATTGGGTTTTCTAAATTATACATGATTGGATCTCCTTTCTTAGTTGTTCCTCTAACACCTTTGCGGAAGAATATTAATGCTCCACGTGGTCCACGAAGTGCTTTATGTGTCGTTGATGTTACAACATCTGAATGATCAAATGGTGTTGGCACAACACCAGCTGCTACCAATCCTGAAATATGTGCCATGTCGGCATGTAAATATGCACCAACTTTATCAGCGATTGCACGCATACGTGGATAATCATAATGACGTGAATATGCGCTTGCACCAGCAATAATAATTTTTGGTCTGAATAAAACAGCATTTTTTTCTAATGTATCATAATCAATTATACCAGTAGATTCATCTAAGCGATATGGCATAGATTCAAAAAATATAGAAGTTGCGGAAACTCTTTTCTTATCGGTCATAAAACCATGTGATAAATGACCACCATGTGGTAAATCAAGACTTAGGATACGGTCATGTGGACGAAGTAAAGCTGTATATACAGCCAAGTTTGATGGAGAGCCTGAAAGTGCTTGAACATTTACTCCCCATTCTTCGGGATTAAGATGAAATGCTTCCAATGCTCGTTTTTGACAAAGTCTTTCACTCATGTCAATGAATTCATTACCACCGTAATAACGTGCTCCGGGATATCCTTCAGAGTATTTGTTTGTCATTACCGATCCTACAGCTTCTAACACAGCTCGCGAGGTGAAATTTTCGGATGGGATTAGTTGAATTGATTTTATCTGACGATTCTTTTCATGTTCGATAATGTCGAACATTTCAGGGTCAACAACTGATAGAGGTTGATTGAGAGAACCGACAGATGCTGGAGCGGAGTTGACAGCTGGAGTTGCCAACATACGGCGGGCAGCGCCGCGAAGGGCAGAGTGGCGAAGCATGATTGTGTTTTGACAGACGTGGACTAGGGACGGACTGTGGAAGAAGAGAAGGAAGTCAGTTGATGGGCGGAGGGTTGGTGAAGAGGACGGGATGCTAAAGGAAGCAGAGTATATGTACAAGGGTTAAAGAAGCGGATTGAACTTGGATCACAAAATGATTTGAAAATAAAAATGGTTCATACAGTAGAGAGCGGAAAGCTTTCGAAAGTGTATTATTGTCCACACAAATGTTGCCAGTTTAAATTTTATCGAAGTTTTAACATGTCATGAGACGTGTCGTATTGCATTGAGCCACACAAAGTCGAATCAAAGATTAATGGAAGGATTAAACGAAGCATAACCAGTGATTTTTAAAAAAACCTCCGCTATAAACTGTACTGATCGTTTACTGTAATTGCAACCGCCTTCTGGCCATCAAAAAAAATCCCAAAAAAAAAAAAGAATTCGAAGGAAAAAGTTGACTTAGTGCTGTTAGTCCCTTTGTGTGTTTTGTACAGTGCATCACAGTGCATCAGGAAAACACCCGATAAATATGTTTTGATCCAAACGATCAACAATTAATCCATTCCCGCCCTTTTTCTTCCCCTCCTGGTGTGGTTAACACATTTTGTCACGTATCATACTGTAATTTGAATTACAGACATAATTGGGGTTTTTTGTGGCCCTCCTTATTTTGTGGACCAGTGCCCCTCGTACAGATCCTTCAGTAAACGTTTATGAAATTTTCCGGTTACGGACGTTTTATTCTCCTACTACAAGTGACATCACCCCTGACTGACGTATACACAGCTGCGTATTACATGATGCCAACCTCCGACATTCGACGTCACCGAAATACATGTGAAGTGCTATCAGAATATAGAGGCTCGCTTCGATGTAGGAAAAATAGTACAAAAGAACACCTCCTATGGACCTCCAGAAAAAAATTTCAATGCCCTTCTTTGATTTGAATGATGGGAAACTGAAAAAGTGAGCAAAAGTACCTCTAAATAATTTGAACACATATCAACAAAAAATACAAACAAACAAAACAACATGCAAAGACTTCGACAGTTAGCTGAAGCCGAAAGCGGAGTGCCGCATTCAGCTGTGGAGGAAGCTCGACAAGCAAACTTATATGAACGAATCGGAAGGGATAAATTAGCGTCATTGTCAGAGGCATTTTACACACGCGTATATGCTGATGAACAATGGTTTCGTGGTTTATTCGCAAATACGACTCGAGAGGTCGCCGTGCAAAATCAACGGGAATTTTTCGCACAGGAATTCGGAGGCCCTCGTGAATATGAAGCTCGAAAAGGACATACTGCACTATTAGGCCGTCATGGTCCGTATGCAGTCGATGAAAACGCTGGTCGTCGCTGGCTCAAACTAATGATGTTGGCTATCGAAGATATAAGTATTGACGGTGAATGCAAACAATTGCTTTCTAATTATATGCAACATATGGCTTGGTTTGTTGTTCATGGTCGAAAGTTGGTGAGTGGGATGAGAACTGTTGGATATTACGGGAAACATGCTGAGGGCCAAGCTTAACGACGTCTGATTAAAAATAATAAAAACCATAAAATGTTGACATCGTGGCAAAATGCAGATGTTGTTGTATTCCTATTCTTCCAGTTTTTTGTTATCTATACTTCATTACATTACTTTTGTAAGCGAAATGCATTCGATTTTGAATGGTCCATGGTTCGGTCCATCAGGGATGGACCTGTCATGTAGGACAGAGACCAGTTTAAAACATTTACGTGGACACGTCAACGCTTCTGTTTGTAGATACCTGAAAACACTCAACGGCATGTACAGTAGCAGTTCATAATAATACGAATATTATTCGATGAAGGTGCACCGGTTAGTTAAATTAGTCTCACTGCGTAAATAGTCTCATTGACAAATTAGAATAGGTGAAACTAATTGGAAACATTGGGTTTCAAAATAAAAAGAAATAGATTAACTTAATTAATAGGCCTTTTTAATTAATATTATCTGAAAATTTTCAGGAAAGGGCGTCCTGGAAATGTTTTCAGGGACTTTTTGGTCTGAAAAAGGGATTTCAGGAATTTCAAATTGATTAACAGTCGAGGGATATTTTTACTGTGTCATACCTACAAACGATAGTTGAATTGTTCACGAAGCTCGTTCTAGTTTGGTGAAAGATCCAACTATCGAAATCATCATCATGGATAATAACATGAGCGCCGCGGCTGTTATGTCTGCATGCAACCACATCCAAAAGGAGAGAGCCGAATTCGTAAGTCTCCTCATGAATACCG
>JAULBU010071929.1:0-10438 GCA_032358235.1 Odonthalia washingtoniensis | reverse complement strand
AGCCTCTTTCTTTGTCGAAAGACACAATGTGTGCATGGCGCTACCGCACCATGCATCATAATATCAATAACTCCTGACGAAGCAGGGTAATCTCCCACAAATCTTGAAACATGTAAAAAAGGCGAGCATCTTTTCCATTTGCGTCAACAATCTGGAAGCCTTCTGTGGTTCCGATGATTATGTCAGAGATAATGTGATCCAAAATTAAGCTCGTATAAATTGCTGGTGGGGTTAGAGATAGAGTTTGTAGTGAATATTGATCGCTGCGTTGATGTATAGGCCATTGACAGACCGACGAGTGAAAAGAGCTGAAATTTGGTTGAAGTCGTCGGCGTATGGTAGCACGCGGTAGATATAATAGAGAGATCCATCATGAATATTTCCTTTCATCATACATCTTTCATGATTGTGTTTCGATTGATCTGTCGTTGACCCAGTTCCATCCATTACCAATATTGATATTGATGACCTTCCTAGTATCAATAACGACTGTTTCATATATTCAACATCGGTACCAACTCTAAATAACAAATACATGCTACTTCTTGTGCTACCATACCACCTCCGGAAAGAATAAAATAGCACTGAAACCACATCAGTGACTACATTTCCTAGTGGTCAAAGGAAGAAGAATATATCGCTAGGAAGAAACCGAATATTGTTTGTGCTATCAGAATAAGAATAATCCTGACTGTCTTCCTGGTCACGTGTGTTTTGACTGAAACGCTTTTTTTGGAACGTCTACCTCTTGATAAACTAACATTTATTCTTTTTTCTGTAGATTTTATTCCCGGTATCGATACATTTCCATCACGAAATGTATCAAGTTCATGTTGTGAAGACAAGTTTGCATTCTGCATCCAACGGAATACCTGTCTCTCCATCGCTGAAATACTGTTAAAATCACCTTCAGTCCACAAACCATCTGTGGATGTTCGAATAATATACACGGCATTTGTTATTGCAGTCATCTCGAATGGAGGATGGGGCATTTGGCACAATGGCCAATTTGGCGATGTCAACGAGTAGAAGAAGTACGAGATTGTCACGTAAGGTTCAGGTGGTTGATGAAGAAGATCGTGATGTTGAAATTTTGTCAAATGGCAGTGAGGCGTTGCGTGAGATGAGAGGGGAGGGGGAGTGAAATTACAGATGAAAAAAGAGGTGGAGGCGAAGGTGTGAAATTCGGAGCGCAGAAAGAATTACATAAATTGATGGTAAAGGAAATTTAATTGAAATTTAAGGAATTGGGTGAGGATGAACCTTGTAGAAACATTGGGAAGGGTGAGCTCGTTGATAGAATATGCAGTTTATTGTTACAGGTTGAGGTCGGTGAGGATGATGATATAATCGAAGATGATGATAAAGTTGAAGAAGTGGAGAATGAAAGCATGGATGATGTGAAGGAAGTACGTGAAAATGAACTTCGTAAATTAGCGGTGAAGAAACCGAAGCAAAAGCTGCAGATCATTATGAAGAAGTTGAAGGAAAATTGAAAATATATGACCTGATCACGGGGTTAATGGCAATGTCGGAGGACGACGACAAGGATAACGAGAAATCAATTTTGCAGATAACAGTCAAAGAATTGAAAAGTCGATAGGTTGATGAAGGGATGTATCTAGTTGGTAAGAAGTTTGTTCTTGTTTATCAATTGCAACGTTTTCTAGACGGGGGTCAAGGTGGTGCAGCGTTGTGAAGGACCAGACCATCTGTTGCTGGATCTTCAGACCTTTCTTCTATCTGTAGTTGGAGCCACTGCTTATAGCCTCACAATAATTTCCACCCTGGCAAAGTGGAAATGATTATGAGGCTGTATAAAATGTTTTAGTATATGCATTTAATAAACTGCATTTTTACTAGTCTATAGTTATAAACATGATCGTTTCCTTTTTTATTTCTTCCTCATACTTAACTAGTCACTTTTTTCTTTCACCTAAACTAGTTCAAATCAGAATATATTCCCCTTAATTTCGGCATTATTCATTTCCACCATACTAATATATGCAACACAAATTTCACTCTTTTAATTTCATCTAGTTTCCCCTTTTCATACTACTGAATTTGAAGCATTACCTTTCACTACTGCACTTCTTTACTTCGTTCACTTTTACCGTCCCACATCCTTACTTCGTCCACTTTAATGGATAAAATTGTATACAATGACCATCTATACCAGGACGTGAATCGAATCGTTGTTGTGGTTATAGAAAATTGGTATCAAGTAATGTACAATAGCGTCATTATTGTTACCATAATGCTTATAGTAACCATGTTCACTATAACAGAAGTTATTAGTAACGTTCTTTTAGTGTATAAAGGCGAAGAGTTTTGCAGTTTGAATGGTGCCACATTTTATGAACTGCTATTGAAAGGAAGTAGTATTACATAGCGCCAACAACCACAAAAATTCATCTCTGAAACTGCATCACCTGAATGGAAGGACGACTTAAGCGCTAATGAGCTGCCGTATGACTAATACATCATGTTACATGATGTATCGTGCACCTTTCCAATTGAAATATTGTCGAATTGTTAGTAGCATACTCGTCAAAGGGTCTCGTGTGGGTTTAGGAAGACGAAGAGGAAATGCAGGTGTGGATGTTTTTAAATAAGTTTTTTTGACAATTGCCATTACCGGCGATAAGAACCCACGATTTTTTGAAATCTGTATACATAAAAGGACTTCTACACAAACTGCACTGTTCATGCACACTCATGCATGTAAGTTCGATTTGACGGCGGACAGTACACTGTAATTTATATGGGTTACACACATTTTCGCTGATAGTGGGTCTAGTGGTGACGACGTCTTGTACTGATGGTGATAATATTTCTGTGTCGTCGCAGCAGCAAGTCAGTGGTGATGGTGGTAATTTCACTGTGCCTATACTGATTCTTGTGATGATAAACCCGTTGCAATGCGCGCAATAGGTAGCGCTGAAAAAGTTAATTATGATGACGCCTATTGAATTTCTTTGCGTACTCGACAGAGTGTTAATAATTCTGAATTTTTTTTCCGTGATGCGGAGGAAGATGGTAGGTCTCCATTATTGGGTAACCCACATAAGTTTTGAGCAGATAGGACAACAGGGCCTCCTAAACAAAGAATCACTGAACAAGTCGATGATGAAGAATTGGATGGTGATGAGGAATCTGTCGGTGATGAGTAATTGGATGGTGACGACCAATTCGTCGCTGATGAAGATGATGAAGAAGGAGATGCACACAGGAGAAGTCGGGAATTCACCGGAGACGGAGATTGTGAAAGTGACACTGTCTCACTCAATCGCATTCCTCGCACACGCAGACGTCCGGAACTCAGCAAACTTGTACGTCCCATGCATCCACATGCTCTTTTCTCACGAAACACGGAGCATCTTGTTATGTGCTCTCACGAATAGGAAGGGAATTACGGCATTCTGAAAAGCGCCCTGTCTATGAATTCACGTAGTGGTATGAGCAACATGGATTCTGAACTGTGACTGACAGAAATTCGACTGCGGCATCATGTAATTCTTCCTGAACGTTGTCATCGTTAAGGATTAGAAACGGAGGGTCGTAGCGCGTACCTGCAGATATGACGAAGTGGATACGACCATCACGAGCCGTGATGGAATGCTGGCCTTTGGGATCAGACGGACGCAGCTGTTGAATAAAATTTAATTTTGACCATCGGGTCGAATTTATATTACACAAATTTAAAATACTCTAAAGTTTCTAACGTTTTCAATGAAGCATTCAGAAGTTACTGTAAAAAAGATGTCCAGAACATGCTGTCCAAAAAAAACCTGAGATTCCTTCGTTTTTACACTAACTTCGGTGTGCCACATACAACACCTGTCAAACTTTACGGTAGTGTTACATTGATACTAATTTAAAATCGGTAAATTTTGACACGTTTTCCGTCACGGAAACGGAAGTTACGCCAAGAAGTTACGCCAAGAAGTTACGCCAAGAAAGGAGTCCGCAGAACTTACACGTGTCACATTTTTAGGACTATTTTTTCACGCTTTTTACAAACTGTTTTTTTTATTTTCTACTGGGCCAAGTGTGCGTGGCTGTGCGGCCATTTTGTGCAAATTTTTGCACAAAAATGAACATTTCACAATTACTGTAGTGGGAGATTATTTTCGAGCAGTACCCTCCAATCGAGCACGGAATCGACGGATTTAAATTCTACTGTAAACAGACTACACAGTAATGATAGGTAGGAAAATTATTTAAAATTAGTTTCAATTTTAAATGAATTAAAATGAAGAAAGAGAAATTATAACATTGTTACGGACGACGACCGTCGTCCAGTAAAAGAAAACGTATTTTTTTCTATTTTTTTCCAATAAAATAAAATAAAACAGTACAAAACAATGAAATTCGATGTGAAAGCAAATAGCAAGTCATGGATGGCACCTGAAGCTAACGGAGTTAATGCATCCATACTCACACCCTCATCTTCATCTTTATCGTCACCCTCGACTTCGAATGCACCCACGACGACGACGAATATCTAACAGTATTAAGTGGAAATACGCATGATACATCATAGACATGATGTATCTGTCATACGGCAGCTCTTTAGCACTGAAGTCGTCTTTCTATTTTCTGGATACGTACAGCATAGCATTGCACACAAACCGGAGCGCGAATGGTTGGCGACTGCACCATTACGACGATTCTAGTTCTATATCGAATCTCACGAAGAAGGTCTCTGTAACCACGACGATCTCCGATTCTCCCACGAAAATCAATATGAACTTCATCCATACGAATAACCGAATCAATTCCTGCTTTCATTATCTAGGACTACGTTAACACAACTTTTACAAAATAAATGCGACGCACATGAAAATATTCAACTAAATTTCAAACATAAATGTGTGGATATTAATATATATTTGCCTTATTTTATTGTGAAGAATGATTTATGTAGTGGTGTGTGTCATGTCATTAGAACTTTTCTACTAGTCGGTGCAGATGGTACTTTTTTCATAGTCAGAGGTTTAATAAGTCGTAAACCTAGTTTTAATTTTTCACAGCAATATATCCTTTTTTTGTACAAAAGAAATTTCATTTATTCCAAGTAAAAGTGACAAGTACGTACCGAACGATTTGCATATTTGGCCGAGACAATATTTCATGTTGATCGCCTTACCGAACTGGAGTAAACAATAGGAAACTGATAATTCCCCAAAATCTTTCACCCCAACTTTTGTTCATACCACCTGATAGGTTTAAAAGTCTTAAAAATGATGAAGACGTCATTCAATTGTTCAAACAAAATTTCAAAGACGCTTTATCATCGATGCTCAATATGATAAATGATTTTAAGGAAAATCCAACAGCTCCTTTAGTAACAATTCGATGTAATCCATACAATCACCATGACAAAGCTGTGTTGATCGGTGACGCTGCAATGAAATCGTACAAGAGTCATTATTTGGCGGTACTCGAGTGCTGACTCATTAATCTGCTGCGATATACAACACGACGTCATCAACAAAGGCACCAGACACCAGGAAATTGCTGCACTGAGATTTTCGGTAAACCAAAAAAATCGTACATGCAACGTAGAAATTATGTACTCAATTTAAAAAAGGGAAAAACATGTGGAAAAAATCACGTACTGTCATTGGTTAAAAGGAAATAAATGTACAAGTAATGTAGAAATTTTGTACATGTTTACGATGTTTCGATTATAAATTCACGCCGTCCGGTAGTGGAACACCCCCGTCCTATATTTTCGTCTGTCACAGTGCCATTAGAACATCGCCGCAGCCAATTTCCAGTTCAAACATCGCCACTGCCACCGACGTTCCCACCGTGGCGGTCACACTTCGCCGGCGGCAATGTCCAGTTCAGGAATCGCCACTACCGCCTCCTTTCTCAATAACCGGTACGTAATTTGTCGCCACTTCACCACACATCACTGCACTTCCATCTGTTCTCAACTGCGTATTACGTCCATCGACGTTTTTATGAAACAACACCCCATGCAACCAACAACCACTACCAAAGACCACAAAATAAAAATAATATTATATACTTTTTCTTGCCTTCCTCCCCAAAACCCCGTCAATTATAAACGCATTAATTATCTGACACTTATATGTTCTCGTGCGCAAAGATGAAATCATGTAACATTGCGACAGCAACCCTAAATTCCATCGTGACAGGGTATGACGTAACACAGGAAGTGAACGTAAAATTTTCCTTTTCTTAAGGAAGAACCAACAATTGAAATTTACTTCTGCATCTGTCAGTATGTTTCTACGGTTTTTGCGTGCTGTTGACGATTATGTTCCATCTGTGCGTGCTGTTGACGATTATGTCCCATCTATGCGTGCTGCACAAGCAAGTAATGCTCATCGCGCGACATCTGTACGTATGAAGGATTCCATGCGCGATGATTGCGTATCAAAAATTATGCAAGTATGTGCAGAACTATTAGCATCAAGTAAACATGCGAAATTATCAAGCCAAGTATTTTGTATTGTAGCAAGGTCTGTCGAAAGGGTTGATGTGGGCCTCATCGTTCAATCAAGGTTTGTAAAACAAATGTATGAGACCATTACTGCAACTGGTGCTTGCGCATGACGTGAAGCCGCTGCAGCAGCTCAAAGGGCTGTGATATGGGATACCCGCCGAGAATGTCGTGAAACAATAGGAAAATTAGAAAATATGATTTGTTTATATATATATATGCTGGATATATATATCGTATGATATATAGATACATATACCCCATTATAAATAAACTGCTTTTTGTCATATTGTATACTATATGCATTCCTTTTGTAACAATACAAGTGATTAGAGAATGAATTACATGTAATTCGACTGTAGTGTTACTTTAATGTCATCCCAGAAGTAAATGTAAATACGTCAGTAGTGTTGCTTAATTTTTCTCGAAGAATTAGATGCAATACGTCAGTAGTGTTACTTTAATTTTCTCGAAGAATTAGATCTGATACGTAGGTAGTGTTACTTTAATGTTATCGAATAATTAGATCTAATACGCCAGTGGTGTTACTTTATTTTATCGAATAATTAGATGTAATTCTTCTGTAGTGGTACTAATGTTATGGACCTATTCTATGTAATGTGCTTGCAGTGTTACTTTAATGTTATCGCCAAATTAGTCGTAATACGTTCGTAGTGATATTTTATTGTTTTTGACTCTTTACTTGTAACGAGTCTGACACGTTACAATTAATTCCCTAAAAACATTATTTGTAACGGATCTCACGCGTTACAAGCATCATTAGAAAATATTAAAGTAACACTTGACTACGAACCACTTTGTAATGAGTCGAATGATTTAAGCTTTGAAAAATTGAATTATACTTACGGTTTCACATGTTGACTGTAACGTGTCCGACATATTGAAACTAATGCGAAAAATACAGAAAAAACGATTTTTTCCAAATTTACCACGCAGTGTATCTGTTGCCGTAGATCACGTACTTCCCCCATTATAATTCTACAAATGGTTGAAATGATTTTCTATACAAGCGTGGACAACACGTAATGAACGGAAGTTTGTCATGTTATCTGCCACTTCGTGAAATTTCTCACAACTTTGTGGAATAATGATCTTCTAAATTTCCTCGAAATTATATCCCCACTCTGAAAAATACAAGTTTTGCTCCACATGCTTTCTATCTTGATCTTGTGCTTGTGTTTGATAGCCTTTTTATAGCCGATAATGCACGCTAATACCCATGAATATCTACTGTTTCCATCCCAGGACAACAATTGAACGTTTTCTCTATTAAATGTAAGCCGTAACAATGAAAATATATCCTTACCGTTTCCAGTACTTTTTCGTATAGTCATTGACATGTATCCATTATTCACTAACAATTTCCAATCTAGTATTCTATCATAAATCTAGCGAGAAAACAATGCACTTCTCTGTGCTATGTTCTCTGTCCCGTTTTCTTCTTCAATGCTTCTATTATCACCCTCCTCATCAGTATTCACATCATATGACTCATTCCGCTTCAAATTTTGATTTTATATTTGATTTAATATTGTTCTAGTTCTGACTCTTTTAAACTTGTACCCGCATCTCGTCAAACATGTTCTTTTATCACACTCACTCATATTGCTAGCCAGTACTTCCTTCAGTAATTTCTTCTCAATAGATCCTTTCTCTGTTCTTGCTATTCCAGGTCCCAATATAGATCCCAGATAACTACTCCTTATTGTATCGTTCTGATCGTTGACCAAACAAACGGAATAACCTGGAGATATAAAATTTGAAACGAATTTGGTACGCACTTCCAAAGCATCCCGAAGGTACTTACGTATACGTAAGTACCTTCTGGATGCTTTGGAAGTGTGCACTGCGTACCAAAGTTTTTAAAAAAACCACCAAAACCGTGATAAATTGGTGGTTTCAAGCCACCAACTGTAGTAGTTTCATCCACCAACTGACTGTAGAAACCACAACACGTAATGGTTTAATCCACTACATGTGTCGTATAAGCTTCAACGATAACGTCGGATTAAACCACTAAAGTTGGTGTTTTCAAACCACTGCATATGTCGGTTTAATCCAACTGGCTCTTTCAAACCGCTACATGTATCGGTTTAGTCCAACACAGTCGGTGGTTTCAAATCACTACATGTGTTGGATTGATCTACTTCAGCAGGTGGTTTTAATTCAAAAACTGTGTTGGATTAAACCCACACATGTAGTGGTTTGAAACAACCAATTTTGTTGGAATAATCCACTACAGTTGGAGGTTTAAATCCACTACATGTGTTGGTTAAAACCAATGTTATCGTCGGTTTGGAAGCACTAATGTTGGTGGATGAAAGAAACGTTATCGTCGGTTATATCAAAATCAAAAATGCATATTGTTAAAAATATGATATGACGTCCACGCCATATCGTATTATTGTGTAAATTAATATTTTATTTTTTATTATAATACGGTATTAACAGCTAAATAGAAACATTGGATTTCCATAAACAATTTATGACTATGCAAGTCTTTCCACTTGTTTCGCTCGTTCGATTTCGTTATTATCAAGACCTTTTGCTACCTCTCTATCATCTTCAATTGTAATCCATTTTTCAATTTCTTTTGACGTGTTTTATTGAACCAATCCAGCTGCAGTTTCTATCTTACGAAATATTGTATCCTCCTTATATAGTACATTATCTACTAAGCGCGTCTTGGAGGGTAGCCTCTCTTTCTGTTGAAAGCGAAGAAGGCTATTTTTGTAATATCTATATTGTGAACCAATCTACGCTGACCAAGACACACCTTGCAACCACCATTGTAATGACATGCATGTAGTAATGCAGTTTTTCGTGAGCCAGTTCCAAGCTCAACGAATTGAAATTGTCTTGGGTCGATTTGGTCCAATATATAAATTTTGTTATCTAAATTGTTCAATTTCTGGACAGTAATCCAGCAACTATCTCCGCTCCACCCTATAATTGCAATTATTATGAACAATGCACTGAAATCATGACCATCATCCACTGTATCAAAAACTAGATCGTCAATTGTTCCTGTGAGAGCCATCAATTCAACTGCTTATCCTGAAAGCAACACGTGGTAGTCTGAGTGCCTGCATCCTTCAATACTGTCAGACTTTGATATTGATTTCTGAAAAATCTTTGAATTACCTCTGTCAAATGAAGGTGTGACAGTTTCATCGAATTATTTTAATGATTTGATTCCGAACGTAAGGATTGTAGCATCATCTAGAAGAGATGGTGAAGTTCCTTCTTTTTTCCCACATGACTTTAATCCAATCCATTTTCGGGTTTTTCTCTGAGAGAATGGGGATGAGGAGTAGAAATATTCTAAAATGGAGCCGACTTTTCCGTTCATGGCCTCAGCAATATGTTTTTCAACTACCTCTTCCAAACCGGTCCCACAACTCGATACATCATATCCAGTAAAAAACGCTGTAGACCTCTTCGCGACAATTTTTTTATCACCATCCTCCTCACGAAATAATCTCCAAAGATTGGAAACCCTCCGAAGCCAATCCTGACCGGCAGACTGTACAACTGCCGTAATGTGGCTATTTTCGTTAGTGTCACCCGCTATCGAAGCTTTCAAAGGCTGATGCTCGAATTCGCATATCATTTCGACTAAGAAGAGGAGATGACCAAAATTTGTTACAGTATGAATGAACAACTTTAATAATCGATGGAGATTTTGCAGATCTAAGAAACATCTCATGGATGGATGTTCATTGCAGAAAATAGAAACGTTCTTAACGAATTTTTCCGCCATTTCTCGGAGTGTACCGACATATTTTGCAGTATCATCACCGTGAACTAAATCTAAATCGTCACTTTCATCAAACATAGAAGGACACCAGCACGATAACGTGATAAGTTTATTGAATTCAGCTACAATGCTGAATGATGGTATTGGGTCATGCTGTAGGGAGAGTAATACCGAAG
>JAULBU010071918.1:0-10439 GCA_032358235.1 Odonthalia washingtoniensis | reverse complement strand
GACAAGAATAGTAAATATATTATTGATAGTGACAATAATACATAGCAGACTTAGTGATTATGCTGGGTATAGATATATTTGTACCAAGCGACCCGGGTAAACAGGTTAGTGATAGTGAAAGTAATACATAGGAGACCTAGTAATTATGATAAACATAGACTAATTTGTACCAAGGGATCCTAGTAAACAGCTAGGGTTAGTGAAAATTTTGTTAGAAAACCTAGTGATTATGCTAGGTACCGACGCATTTGTACCTAGGGGCCTAGTAAACATGCTAGTGAAAGTGCCCGTATACATAGAAGCCGTAGTAATATTCTAGGGATAGTGACAAATTTTCTGGTGACTAGTAATTATGCTAGATATAGTGACAATTGTACATAGCACCCTAGTAATTATGCTATGGATGGTGACTATTGTCCCTAGTTGCCCTAGTAACCATACTAGGGATGTTGCTATGGTCCCATGAATGCCTTGAGATATGGCTATACATCTGAATGGACTCCCAATCACGGGCGTCTAGTAATTTTGTATCGGTCCCTATTAATGCACCTTTACTGACGTTTACATTTTCTGGCAATTGTGGCAGTTTATTGTAAAGAATGAACAATTTTGACATCGTTATTTTTCAACCATGAACAAGTTTTTCATCGCTATTTTTCAACCATGAACAGGTTGCGCATTGTTATTTGTAAATGATGAACAACTATGAATGCTCCTGGTATTTTTGGCATTCTTATTTTCGAAGTATACAATATATTTTGATCACGATCAGGTTAATATATGTGACCGTTAAATTGATGCCCAAGATCACCTCGACATTATAAATATGGTAATGTACATGGAAAAAATGAAATCACTGAAACAGGATTAGTTCTATTGAAATCTGTTCCTACATCGACAAACGAAATTCTTAGTGCATCCAAATGTACAGTAACGAGACGTTTAAGCCTAAAATACTTAGCAAAACTATCGCATCATTCTAATGGGCAAAACACCGACGCCCCAATAACCTCAGTTGGAGCTTAAACTACCATTCTTTTAAAACCGAGCTTTCGAACAGTATCACACTCTAAAAAGAATCTAGTTCAATTTATGATACCCTCAAATCTTCCCCAACCGTCACTCTCTACGAACAATATGAACATCGACCACCACGCTATTATGGTAATAGACCATACATAAACCCCAGAAACAGATTCAAGATCAACAACATAAATGAACAAAATAATTTTAGGCAGACCAACTTTAACAACAACAAATACAATAAAAATGAACATTCAACATAAAACTTTAACCGAGCATCATCACCTTCAAGTTCGTAGAATTTTCAACGTACTACAGACAAGAACCAAATTAATTGATCCAAATGTTACCTTTCTGGTCACTCTCCCTGGCCTCCCTCGAATTACCGCTACCCAACTTGTGCGATGAAGACCTACATCAAGGACCATCATGAAAACAGGAAAACTCCATATTTATTCTCGCTAATGTGACAGGTGGATACGATCTTAATTACCAAAATAGCCGCGCCTTCGACACTGAACCAAACGCCACGGATGAAAAAAATGACCACACAACGGATGATGCCTCAAATTTTTAAATTGAACTCATGCCATTGATAGACACGTAAGACATAAAAGAGGATGCCACCCTTTACGAAGAGATCAATGAGAACATATTTGATTCTCATATTTCGCAATTTATGCTCAAAAATTGCCAACTTTCAACCACAGCAATTTAACCCTCAGCAAATTTATCCGCCAACAACATGAAAAAAAATAAAACAATTATCAAGTGCGATAAAGTGGCCTTTTTCAGAGATTCTACCACCCAATAAAGGAACCACGCCCAGCATTTTGCGTTGATTCTGGGGCACCACAGTCAGTCAACAGCAAAAACTCATTCATAAACATAAAACAATCTTCAATATAGAAAATCCCAGTATAAAAAGTCAAGCTTCTCCTTCACATTTGGATAATCGGCATATCATTCTCTAGGTACGGTATGCTTCGTCTTACCAACCCCGATGCTCATGGAATATATTCTAGTAGATTTAGATGTTGTCGATGTTGATGTGCTGTCTTTCATATGATTGAAAATCCTGGATAGGTACAAACTAATGCTCTACAACGTCCACAAAAGATTGCAAAACGACAGAAAATTCAAGAATGCCACCGGACATTCTACTTGGAAGAATGGTATCTACCACTATTCCGTAGTAAATATGTGCACCTCTATACCATTCTGAAACAACAGCAAACAATTGACAGCAACTTTAAGATCAAAAAATCAGACGATTACATGGACTATTATTCCATCCAAGCCCCATCAAACTATTAAACATCCTTCGGCGTACTAAAACCAGCAACAGTAACCTAGAAACGTTATGTACTATGAACTAAATAACCAACATGCGAAACTTGCAATAAATTTACCAATTCACTACTTCGGTTCAAAGTGTTCTTTGGTTTGGACACAACACGCTCAATGAAAGGATTTTTGTAGACGTTTTCTACATATCCATAAATAAATAAAACTTCCCATCTTGCACTTTATCGATGAGGGAACACATTTTAACGCCGCTGTGAAACGCAAGAACATGAAAACTACAACTACTTGGAATTCACTAATAAAATGTTGGACCTCGATTTACAGGGGATTTCCAAACCACATAATAGTAGATCAAGGTTCCAATTTCGGAGAACCGTTCATCCGTATTACATACCTATACTGTATTTCAGTCGAGCGAATTGGTATCAAAGCACACATTGGTCTTCAAATCGTGAAACGATACCAATTAGATCCACCGTCCGAAAAATAGTAACGAAATATCCAATTGCGGCGTCCGATGTTGTACTAGCTCTAACCGTCAAGGCTATGAATGACACCATGGGCCCTGGTGCACTGGTCAGTCAAGAGTTATTATTTGGCGAAATTCCACGTACCAGTCTCCCAGCACGCTATTCACGACGACTTACAACGGAAGAACAGGAAACATAGCCAAAATAGCTAGAAAAGAAATCAGAACTCATCTATACAATATAAGAATCAACCGATCTTTACGAACATCTCTTCAGCTACCGATCAACATTTCGCGCGTGGTGACAATGTGATAATATGGCGCAAAACCGGACATTCCAGTCGAATATATGAATTCATGGCTCTTTTTATACACTTGAAAATTTCAACCACACATCCAAATTGGTGACAGTTTTCGACGTACCAAATTAAAAGACTCGATTCTTCAGTTTAACCCAGCTAAATCACTACATGCTATCCCGAACATTCCTGTCTAATATACGCAACTCGCTATCAAATTTCAAATCACCAACTATTCAAGAAGAAGTTTCTTAACAGAAACCATCAGTAACAAGGACCCTAATATTTGTTCTTGCCCTCAAGTCGACACCCAACGGCTAAATGATCCAGAAGACATGTTTATTTATCGGTGGACATAGGGAGCGACTAAATAATTGTATATTCCACCCATCAGAGACGTTGCAATCTCAATCTAGTCGTATCCTGTTAGTGATGGAATGTATTTTTGGGTTTCACTATGGACAGCGTATGTAACTCAAGCCTAATTATAATCCGCTCTCCCATTAGCATAAGATTCATATTTCAACTCCTTAGTTCCAGAACTCGACCTCAGCCCTGATTATTTTATGAAGATACTGCAGACGTTGTCGATTCCGCCGATGTTTGAAGCTTTGTTCTGGTAAAGAAAATAAAAGGAAAGAAAAGGAAAGAAACGAAAGTAAAAAGTCTTATATATCAAGTCCTAAATTGAAATAACGAAGTGCTGCTCTATGGGCTCGCAAAATGATCGTCCTTCCAGTTACGGTTGAGGAACTTTACGGAATTTTATTTGGGTCCATGGTTAGTTTTCCAGACATCTTCCGAGGTTTTTACGCTGAAAATGGCTTTTACGCCACTCTTTATCGTACAGTCGATATTAATCAACTTTAGGCGATTCCGATCAGGTTTCCGTTCTCCTTATAATAATACTCTTCCGAGATTCTAAGTTTGTTCAATTGTGATTGTCATAAAAATGTCTGGGTCTTTTTAATTATTTATTCGTTGCTGTTTGGCAAGCTATGTAAACTGGAACTAAATTTAATTTCAGTTGGGATCAAAATTAGACACACGTGCAATATAATTCTGTTGTGATTAAATACAGTTCCAAAGTAGATCCTAACCAATTCATGTACGCGTGTCATTATGTGTATTTCTTTCATCAATTCTAAATTTGACCTTTTAATTTTTATCAAGCGTTAAATTGCCATGATCTTGAAAATGTTCAACTTTATCGCCATCATCCCTAATTTTCGCGAGACAGTTCAGGTAATGTTGCTGACATAGACACTCCAGGTATCTTCTTCTCTTGCGAAAACTCCCAAACCTGCGCTTTCAGATCAACTGTACTTGAATTCATTATGTATTAGATCTGGGAGGATGTGTAAAATACTGGTTTAGTCAATGGTTTCTTTTAGAAACTTGATAGATTTTGACAAGGATTTGAATTCAGTTGGGGTTGTTGGTTTTTTTCATGGTTAAATGAGTTGCATCAGTGCGCAAAGGTCAGTACGTATGTTTATACCAATGTATTGTGCCAGCGCCCTTTGCCTGATAAACTCCTTTTGGGTATTAGCTATCATCAGTCTGCCAATCTTTTCAATTTGGTTAATCGAGTAGTTATTTTAGTTGGTGGCCGTAATTATAATACCATTGATTGATGTTGTTTTTACCGTGATCGAAGTGCGGAATGCGGGGTTTGTATCTGAAAGTTTTCGAAGCGGCTTCTTCTTCTGTTAGGAAGTTGTCTATTCCCATTCCAAGTGAGTCGTCTACCTGCACCAATATTAGCGCTTCCAGTTTTCCATTATTTCCGCAAAGCAGCATGCACGGGTCTGGTCTGGATCGTGCGATCTTAATTTTGTCAAGATGGTGAGCAAAATAGATGAGATATCAATGCAATCCAGATTCTGGACTACCATAAAGCGGCTTGACTACCCTCAGAAGATATACATCTGGTAATCTTAGTTGTTCGGGTGCCCGTGTATACACTTCCCGTTCAAGTTCAGAATGGGATTGTTTGTAAGCCTTCGTTATATCTCCTATATAGGATTTAATTTTCGGCATAGATGCGGCAATTGATATTTCAAATCGTTGCGAGAATCGTTCAACATTAAGAGCTTGATGGCTATTGTGGTTGCACTATCGTCTGCATAATTCTGAGCTACGAGTCGGCTTTTCTTCTTCAACTTGTCTCCAACCTTCTTAAATTCGTCGATAAAGCGTGATCCAAAACCTCTGCTGGATCCTTTGATATTCGATTCGTTTATCGATATGAAAGTTCCATCCTTCAATAAACCGTTGAGTTCGTATTTAGGCTATTTCTTGAATGCTATTTCTTCCATCGATCACTTCTTCACCCGTAACTTCCTCGCCTCTGTTCCTAATCCAACATCATTAATTGCGATATCTTGGTCGTTGAATAATCGGCCACCTGTTCTTGAATATTTAGATTGTCAGTTTCTGTATTTAAAAGCTGGCTGGTTGTGAGCAGTGATTTTACCCATGGCTTTACGCAGATGTCCAGGAATATTCGACGTCCCCCTCACCATTTGTACTAATATCGTTTCTACCTCTATAGCTATAAATGTGAATGGGTCTTCACAAGCTTTGGTTACTATCCTGTAGACAATGACAGGTGAACCTGATTGTAAGTCGAGTGATCTTCTAGATGATTCTTTAGCTTTCGGGACAGAAGGGCCTTTCAAGACAAAGGGTATTCTTCTTTTGGTATGTTCCATCTCCACTTCTTTTTTCGCTTCTTCAATGACGTTTTTCCTTTCAAGTTGTGTTGATGAAGGGTAAATTCTGGTTGGGCGTGGTGAGGTGCCTAATACAAGTAAAAGATGTGTGTTTCGGGATTCTACGTCGTGTCCTCCGTGGAATGTGACGTACTTATAGAAACCATGTTTCTCTCCAATTTCGTACAAGCCATTCTGATCATTGATAGGACATTCAATTTAACTAGCGGAACGATTCCCAATTATTTTTCACAACAAGAATTACACCTAGGACGAGGTATCGGCTGAAGCGGATAAAATACCGATACGAGAGCATCTTCGATCAACACTGACCCGTATCCACACCTTTTAATCTCTCACTATTCCACCAATGTCCCAATCCCACGTTGTCGTCTTCACTGAAGGTATATCGTACCGGTGGCACCAGCACGATCCACATTGAGTGGTACATTTCAATATTTTCTCAGACAGGATTTCGGGTCGCCAACTGGACGTATGAGGTACTAAGCAGACTATATTTCCTTGTCGTTATCCCTGTCCACCAATGCCATCCAGGATGACTACACATCTCCCCGGGCCTAACAGCACACCATATTGCACTCGACATTGAATGTCGAGACCAAGTCCAAGAATTTCATAGACACTTTTTCACAAGTTTGAACAGTCTTCGGACCAATCTTCGAAGTTATCGGAGCTGAACATTGGTTTACCATGTCACCAGACCTATATTGGTGCGCTACCGTCACTTTATACATTCCGACGACCCCGCTCTTCAATGCCGCATCCAGGCCATGTTGGCTAAACAACAGTCCATATGGAACTGTCGACTCGGATAAATAAAGGCGTCCATTTATCGTATAGTGTTAAAAGAAAACATGTGGCCCATCCATCAACAGTCATACCAAGCTGGTCCAAAATCTAGAGTTGTCTTGGACGATCGTAGCGATTCCCAACTAGCGGTGGGAGTTATTTAACCGGCTCAAATCAAATGGGATAGTCCTATCATGTAGCTAACAAGCACGATGGTATGCTTTGATTCTAGGTCGACTACCTGCACCGCAACAACATTACAGTCCCCAATACGTACCCGTTACCACGTATGGATGACTGCATCGACAGTCTAGTTGAAGGTACAGTCTTAACCACCCGTATGGTAATAGCGGCTATTTACAGATTCCCCTGTACCAACAGGACAAGGACAAATCTACTATTACCACCGCTTGTGGAACATTTCATTACACGTGGATTCCCTTGGCCTCTAAAACGCTCGGTTCACTTTTTGATGAGCTTTGAAAATCACCCTAACGAGGGTACTTTGTAAAATGAACTTGGTACACTTACCCGACGCCATAACGTTTTCAAATCCGTAGGAGAACATCTAGAGCATGTTGATGACGTATGCATTATCTTGGAAAACGCTTATATCTTTATGAAATGGAAGAAATTCAAGTTCATTCAACACGATTTGGGAAACCTTGGGCAAGTACTTCTTCCAGTAAAGCTTTCCATCGTCCCCAATGACACAGTATAGTGAGCCGGAACCTTCCAGCTCGCAATTGAAAAAACTGACGTCCACTTCGTGTGGGCGTGTGGGGGTACAGTGTTTCTGCGATTTGCGGGGAGGAATTTGTACGTGAAGTCCTTCTCCGTCCTTTTCTGAAAGCCTGCTGAATCCTCAATTAGTTTCTCTGTGAAGCTACTTGCTTTTTGGATAATGCTCTGGCTTTTCCCTTTTTTGGGCTAGCCTTTTTCTCTTTATTTATACTCCGTTCATGTCAGGTATTCTCCTGTATATTCGTGCTTTCCAAACTATGAATGCTATGAATTAAAATGTCTCTTGTCACTTGGACATGTTGTCAATTTTCTCTAACCGACAGTGAGTTATTTCATACACGTGTGAATCCGTTTTCTCAAACCGACAGTGATTCATTTGAACATTCGTGAATGAACTGTCTATGTGTCATTCGGACACGTGTTACCAATTACTGTATCGTATTTGGTGGTGTCAGCCCCTGTCACTTGTACAAAGATTATGTTCCTATTTCTGTACTCTGTTGTAAACGTGTCTTGTTTCCTGCATGTTTTGGTGGCCACGCTGTACCAAAATATGCTACACTCCACTCTCCCTACCCAAGAACGCTCTGGAGGAGTTCTTGTTTTGTATTTTTTGTATTTTTTCTTTTTGGTGCGTTTTTCGACTGAAGAACAAAGATTATGTTCCTATTTCTGTACTCTGTTGTACACGTGTCTTGTTTCCTGCATGTTTTGGACCCACGCGGTGCCAAATTATACTACGAACAGGAGACATCTGCGAAGATTTTTCCCGCCGGACATCGCGTAGTTACGGCCGTTTCTGCGTACGCGTAATGTTTATCTGTAATCCACCCACAGTTTCGCCAAAGTCAGGCATCCATTCCACCAGATTCTCGGATAGAATTCCGACTTTTATTGAGGAACCACACGGACCTACAGCTATCTTCGTTCCCTTCTTTCAAACAAGTGTTGATTACACCCCCAGTCCTTGCACTTCCACGCATGAACCAGCCTTTCATGGTTGACACCGACACCTCAACTTACCAAGTCGATTCTGTGCTGTTCAACAACAAGATGACTATAACCCTTATAAATGGGAAACTATTGGTTACTGGGCACGAGCCCTGACAAATTCAGATTAAAACTACTCCCCCACAGAACACGAATGCCTCTCCGATGTGTGGGGTATCACCACCCTACTGTCGTACATTTATGGCCAGCGCTTCACCGTGCGTTCTGGTCACAATGCCGTCAAGTGGATTCTCTCCATCAAAGATCCATCCAATCGGATTTCCCGATCGTGGCAACTACTAGGGCCCTATCATTCCCAAATATTACACCGCTCGGGGTGGTTTCCCAAAGTCCCTTATTCCTTATCCTCCATGATCACACCACATGTAAACCGTAACGGCGAGTTGGTTCCGTTAGACGACGATATTCCAACGTTTGAGTCCGGCGTCTACGTCTTGACATAAATTCAGGGGCGTCAAGTTGTATCAACTCCGTCCCTTACCTCTTATCTACACCCCGTGACCACCCCTGATCCAAATGAAGAAGAATCTCTCCAAACGGACCTCGGACTGCGGCATCAGGCTTGTAATTTAAAGAAATTGATGTGGTCATTATGAACATCCTCAACATCCACGTTCTGGATGACACTGCGCTCGAGTACTTTTATAACCTTCCACATCCAATCAACTCTTTCACTGAAGGTCTTGTAACTCCAATCACACTCGACGAATTCCTCTAGGTCCAGCATCGGGTGACTTCTGCCCAACAAAGATTCGTCACTGTTCAATCAGATCAAATGTTTTCGTACCAACTCCATAGGAGGGGAAATATGGTAAGAAAGACTCAGCAGTATTAACCACCGGCCAAGAATAATACAGTATAGAACAGCGTGAAACGTGTACTACAGCTTGGATGAACAGAGTACACCGTACAGTGCACTATGTACTATACGTTCAGGACAACATATGTATGCAAAATTAATTAGAACCAACTTCATTCCATTCTTCACATTGTATAACCGAATCAACAATAGGTGAAAAAAGGTATAAATACGACACCCGGACGAGGACTAGGATGAAAGAAAAAATAACTGAGATTATCTATTAATATGAAACAAACCCACCCGTACCATTTGAAGTATCAAGAACACAACATCTTATAACGACGTCTACACTTATCGCTAGGTGAAAACTTAGTATCTATACACATCGTTACCAGTAAGCGCAATCCGCGACTGTTACTGATCTGACCGCGAACCCAGGGCCGGATTACAGTACTTTCACCTAAGCAGGCCATCTACTCATTCCGGTACCACGTTCCTATTTTACGAGATGGAAGAATCGTTAGTAGCGAAAATTATCAGGAGAAACACAGTACAAGAATTATGATAATAAAAAGGCTAATGGAGAACCAAAAATTAAATAAGTAGGAGGAGACTGGAGGTGAAGGAGTACCACATTAAGTACAAGGAGAGATGCAATAGGGATTCCGTTATTTCCATCAAGTAATCAGGAGTTGGTTTTAAAAGTAGGAAATGGTAACACACTTGATGGGTGCTCAGGATAGTCTAGAGGAACGATAAACAAATCTTAAGCATATAATTGAGATAGACGACGATTCCGACTCGAGGAAGCCTCAACAATCACGGATCGTTAGAAACCGCTAATTTGGAGAAGGATGGTTTAATGCGACGAAAACACCCCTCCGAAGCTTGATTAACCAAAATAGTGGTGCTACAGGCACTCCGGTGACACCTCTACCACATGCTACATCACACCGTCCTCAGCGGACACCCCAGCCAAACACTACTGACCTACACACTCTGACGGGCGAACTATTTGCCGCAGATGGCAGCCTAAATCTTAGCAACAGTTTTCTACTGTCCGTATTGTACGAATAACCGCTTCGACAAATTTGTAAATTGAACCTTCTGAAACTCATCCCGGCTAAGATGCCATTTTAATGAGTTGCGATGGATCTTCGTTGTCCCCTACTGTCCAGCAATGCAGGAAACAAGTACAACTGGGTCATGAATATCAAGGGCGTTTGGGAAATTCACAGTCTGATACTCTTTGTTGT
>JAULBU010071907.1:0-10440 GCA_032358235.1 Odonthalia washingtoniensis | reverse complement strand
TTCTTCCACACCCCTATCATCGACTGTCACTCGAAGACACGAACATTGTGGTGGACGCCACCTAAACAACAACTCAACCCAACCCCCTCCCCTTTTGGTGGAGTGCTTTGCCATTCACATAGGCTACTGCGGAACGAGGGCCCGAACACCCTTAGTGCCGGCTTCCTTCCTTCCCTCTCTTTTGGGAAGGGCATTGCACTACAAATGAAATACATGCAGTGAAATCTGTATAATTGGCACATAAGAAAATATCCAATTTGAAAGTGTTTCAATTTGATACGAAACGTGTACATCTTTTAGACAAAACAGTTTAAATGTGCGTTTGTGTCATTAATGTACCCTGATTGGATCGGAGATCATCATTATAGCGGCGAAGAACTAAAAATAAGGAACTACTTTCTTCCTCTATTGACATGACGATTTTATTGGCCATCTCAATTGTTGGAACTGGTCTTTCAGAGGTCCTGCTCTATCTGTCATTTTGATGATTCTTTCAAATTGCTCCCAATGTTATCATTTCCCCACCAGCAACAATTACTGCATATTCGCCCAGTAGAATTGATACTGACTGACTCAATTCGTGTGTTACCAAGAAGGAAGACGCGATGAAGACACATATGGGATATGGATATGACGCTTAGTACAAGATTATGAGACGATGATGATGATAAAATGATGATAATAACAAGTATGATTACGTTGATAGTTGATAACAACGGATTATTATAATGGAAACAATGATGAAGCATGATGATAATGTTGATAATAAAACTTTCATCTTGAAAAGCATGACCTACAGGTGACGAAGCGATTAGCGCACTAAAAGCAGGATCAAACGATGCGCCGAAAGGAGACGCCATAACAGACTGGGTAAAGAACTGAAGACAAGCGGCATAGAAACAAAAAGTGGCGTGAACGACGATTATACTACAGATTACAGGATAATGTAACCCAAAACCGCGCGCAGGTGGAGTATCATGCCGCGTGGAAACCTTGGTACTGTAGTTGTGACAGATCATTCCACGGCGAAAGAAATGGTACTGTAATGGTGACACAATCTGCCACTGTGAAAGCTAATTGGAACTGTAACAAGCCGCGGCACACACACCCGATAATTACATAGGCCGACTATCATCGGTTTAAATTCGAAAGACTTTACTTCAATTCGAACGAATAGCTTCATCCAAATCCACTTTACACGTATTTCTTCATCAACATCAGACTCAAAATAAGAGTATAAAATACTAATTCCGAGGAAGAAAACAAATAATCATTAAAAGGAACAGACAATAATTTACAAAAGAAATAATCACCTCAACGAGACCCATTGCACTTAACCGTCCATAACACGGAGAGGGGAAGCCTGATCCACAACGTGCACAAAGTAAGTCAACGCCTACAGTAGGAGCAAAATCTATTCGCATGCGCGACTCGCGTACTTCAATCGACCTGCTGTGAACACAGAGCCGAAGAAGGATACTAGCGTACCCTTTGACCTGAACGTCCACAAAAGCACTCCAGCATGATATGATCAGGGTCGACCTGCACTACCAGGGACTACGGCTATTTTTCTATAGAACATATCTTATACTGATTGTTAATACTTACCCTCGCCTCGTATTTACGTTTTTATCTTTATCTAAATAAACTCACCCAGACCTGACGGCTACTGTCCTGATTCGACAATTACTTCGGTCATCTGCTCGCCATCGGTCTCTTGGGTGCGTTCGACCTCATTGTCGAGCTCAATATTCCCTGAATTGAATTGCAGTGATGCTCAGGAATCATCCATGCAGCCATATTATAAAAGTTCTCATCGACTTCATCAACCCGATAAGTGACCCTTCCGACTATAAAAGTCTACCCTCGCATCGGAATGCGAGGGTATACTTTTATAGTAGATCAGTTGTTCTACAACAGTTAGTTATGCTTGTTTTAGTTGTTTCAATATAACCTGCTTGTATCCAGCTCAAGTCTGAAAAACATATCAACTTTGGGGATATACATGGCATCTGTTTCCGCCATATCTTTAGCATTCTCTATTTGGTGCCGAAAGTCCCTCATTTTGACTGAAGCTATTATGAAAGAGTCGATAGGTTGACTTCTTCTTGTTGGTGTTGGTGCAAAGAAATTTTCATCCACATTTTTTTTATTCGGAAAGAGCGATACAGCATCAGGGAGCTACAGTATTTGTAGCATGCGACAATATTAAATCGTTATTTTCGCTTCTTCCTCCCGAGATGATAACAGTAAGTGATAGTCATTACAGGATCCATTTTGTATAACATACTAGACCCTTCGATGTTTAACTCATACTTCAAGGGATATGGTGTTTTGAAGAAGTGCTGGAATAGGTTTCCAATCTCTGCGTCCTCTGTATCAAAAATTTCTACGTGAGGATCATTCAGAATGAAAGGAGTATATCACGCATAACATGCGGCATAGCATCGGCTTCAATTTTTCGTTTGATGTATAATATGTTTATATGGATAAAACATTAGCAACCGATAGCGAGGGCCATCATGAAAGGGGATGTAACACGATGCGTATGTTATTAGTGTGGCATCTGACCCGAGGGTGGGAGGACCACGGTACGATAGCCTCAACAGTAGAGCCGCGGTGGACCGCAGATCGACGCAAGGATTCGGCATGCCTCCCTCTTTCAGAGAGACCCCAGTCAAAAAGCTGGCGGTAGGCCTTTCAACTTTGCGGTCGAAAAGAAGCAGACCGAGATTGCGACATTCAAGTAATCAACTAACGATGACATTCGACACGAGCAAGGAACTGGTCTATGTGTTACTTACGGCATCGAAGGGGTGGTGTAATGGAACACGCTCGTCGAGACGGGCATCGACAGGAAGTGGTTAGTAGATTATGGAACGATCTTCAAGAGGGTCGCTTGCTATCGCCGCTACGGGTTAAGTTGTTACCCGTACGAGCAGTCTCCCGTGGTTAGCGTCTTTGTGACGGGTTCTTCGATCACCGCAAATGGGCCCTCCTCAAAGGACTAGGAAAAAATAGCAGCATGAGTACCGTCGCTGACCACGAATCCAATCATATCAACTCCGCGAGATATTGGAATGCCTTCCACCAAGCCGCTATCTAGTTACGTCAGGAGGCCTTGTTGGACAAGAAATACGACGACGCGACTACTTTAGAAGTATTGGCCATTGTGGGGTCCGTTATGCGTTCACACTATTGGTCTCCGCGCTGAGTTCTACAAGCTGGCGTAAACTGACTCAACTCATGCGAAGTTGGTGCTTCCTGCTCTGTAACGACAACGTGACTTGGCAGCGGTGAAAGACCTTTACGAGCCTTTGTGTAATCTCGAAAGCTACATGACCGCATAAATAATGAAGGCAGTAGCCACCCTGAGCGCATCCAATGAAACAAAAAGGAATTGTGGTCGGAGGCTTAGGTGGTGCCGCAGATGTAAATTAGTAGTCATGGAGAGAAGGCGTCCTCTTTGGCGTAATGTGCAGTACAAAGCCCAATAGTGGCGCCGCTTGGGGGCTCAGAATACTTGGTATGAGCCCTCCAATTTGGATTCCTGGATCATCCTAAGGTGTATTTTGTTCCGGGAAAAGACCAAGAGTTGGGAGACATACCCTAAAAGCAACAGGAGTTGCAATTTACACAGCAAGAATTGAGAGACAGATGTGCTTCTGGTATTCATAAAGAAGTGGTGCTCTCCTATGCCCGTCGAGCGAAGGAACGGGGTTCAATACTCTCGTCCATATGTAGCGTGGCAGGATCAGGAGGTAGGTCGAAAGCCGCATTTCGTCATCAACCAGGCAACGATGTCGAAGCACTGGGCAAAAAGGGATGGTGAAAATGGAGTCGCTCCAGTAATTTTCCACTTCTATACAAGCTGGCAACCACTTTGTGTAAATGGACATTCAGAAGGGTTACCGTCACATGCGGCTCTACCCCAGCATGCGCGATTGGTTTATTTTCCGTTTCCAGCAAAAATACTACCAATGCGTCGCGCTCCCGTTTTTTTTGGGGCCTTACTCCATTATGGTTCACCACAATGATGATTCTGTTCATTCAACAGGTGCGGACTTGGGGTTACCGGCTTCTGTCTTGTATCTACGGCTTCCTTATCGCTCCGACACCCGTTGGAACCACATCAACAACAGACTATTGCGAAGGCGCAACAACGCGCATCCATCGACTGTTGGTGCGATTGGGACTCAAACTCAATGGATCCAAAGGTCAATTGGTTGGTTCAAACGTTGTACAGCATCCCGTCGTGGTAATAAATTCTCGTACTATGCGCTTTACATTCATCGACTTGAAATGTCGCAAGTTGATGATGATGGCCGCCAACATGCTGAAACAAGTGGTAATTGGGCGGCAATGAGTGAATACAGCACTACGCGAGAGTTTTTGTGGAACCAGCGTCGATCTGACACTAGCGATGCAGTGGGCTCGCTTCTATACCCGTTCACTGTATTAGGACTTGTCTTCCCAGCGATGTAAAAGAGACCGCCGGTGTCGATTGTCGCACCAGTCCATAAGGTATTTAAGGTTTTGGCGACGCCTTCCACGGAAATCAACGAGTGGTCGCCCGATTCACCCGTTGAAATCCACCGCCGTCCTCCATGCCGATGTCACGGACGTTCGTTATGGGGGAACTTTGAACGAAGGAAAATTGGACCCCGGCGTTTCTGGAATGTGGGCATACCAATGTGTTTGGAATTGGAGGGAACGTGGCGCCTCGATCAACGTCCCCGAATCATGGGCGATTCTCATTCTTCTGCAAGGAGAACTCGGAAAGATTGGACGTCGACGCCAGCATCAACACGTTCAACTACATATGGACAGCTACGCGTTCGTCCACATTGTCAACAGTTTCGTCTCATCTAGTAAGCCGATGGTGAAAGAACTACGCTGGTTATAAGGCATCATGGCGTTGTTGTGAATAACCTTGAGAGCCTACTGACTACCGTCCGTCCTAAATTTGAACGTCTACCACCTGCCGCGACAGTTACGTCCCGAAGACCCCGAAGTGCGGAGGCAGATTCCGCATTCCGTCGCGGATGGGATGCGGGCGCCACTTTGCATTTAAGTTCCGACCAACGGGCAAACCACTCATTTAATGGAAGCATGCGATGATTCAAGAACTCTAATGGCCGTGGCCCACCACCGAGCTACTACTGTTGGCACCGCCAATCGAGTTGATCTCTCCGACGGTGAGAAAATTGAGACGAACGCAAGCACCACCCTTCTTGCTAATCCCTGAGTGGCCCGCCAACCATGGTACCAAGTATCAATTCAACTTTCGTCGCAAGTGGAGCGTCTCCCCCTCCCACCAACAGAGTATTGGACTGGGCGACGTCGGATCAACCTGGGCTGGTGTCCTCTCCAGTTTGTGGTGAATTAATCACCTACAGGACAGCGCGGCTGCCTCCAAAAATGTTAGAACTTGTGGCACTTCAGCGAATGGGTGCGGTATCAATAAAAGGACAAGCAGCGAAATGGACAGCAGAGTTAGTGGCGAATTACGCGTGGAGTTCCCGGGCCAACTCCTCGCACGCCGCTCAATGGAAATGTTATACCGAATTCGACCAACAGGACGACCTAGTACCGTTACCGGTGACAGAAGGCCACTTTGTCGCTTTCACAGGATGGTTGAAAATGCAAAGACAGATTGGAGCACGGCGGGTGCGTTTAACATCAATCTCACAGTACATCTCCGCGGTCCTATAGATGCATACACTGTTTTATGGAGAGTTTCTTCCTTCGTTCAAATTCATCTAATTGGTGCTTCGGGCGTACCGTCGTTCGAAAGCGTAGAAGTACCCCGCCGAGGACGTACGGTGTGATACTTCTGCTACACTGGTTCAACGCCTATAGTCGCTTGGTATGAACACGGATTATTTCGAAGGACTTCGAGATATCACAGCAGGTGTGTTTAAGTTTGGATTCATTGGTTTGAGGGAGAGCACGGTTATGTCTCTTCGCGCTGAGGATGTAACACTCGCAGACAACACGCTATTCGCACGACATTCGATGCTCAACGGACGGGTATCCAGTCACTAGCAGTTGTTGGCGTATCATAGCGTCGCTCACGATCTCACGTTGCAACTTCACTTGTTCGCACGCTGGATGAAGCGACGCAGGCCACACACCAGATTCTTTGAACTGGAACATGAAACGTAAAATTGGGTACCAGGCTCTTCGTCAGTGATGACGCGCTGTTTCGCCGTGCTGGACATTGTTGACCCGCCGCATGGCAAGTTTACTTCGCACTCTTACCGCATTGGATCTCGGACCAAGTTCTGCTGGGTATTACCCTCGAAGCGAGGCTGGCGCGATCCGGATGGGGGGCGGATAGTGCGTCCATGACCGCACTGTAATTTGACCGCTCGATACAGCTTTCCGTAGCATCTTTCTGGTTTTTCGGTGCTTCACAAGGTGGCACCGTTACGAGAACTTCACAACCTGCTTTGTGAACTATGTTTTGAAGTACCCTCTAGGTTAGTTGTTGGTTTGAATATGGTCTTATTTTGTGTAGACTACGTTTATATCGATGAACTTTAGCAACAGATAGCAAGGGCGGTTCCGAAAGGGGATGTAACACGATGCGTATGTTATTAGTGTGACCGCTTCCACGTGGGTGGGAGGACCACCGTACGATAGCCTTAACAGTAGGGCCACGGCGGACCGCGTATCGATGCTAGGATTCGGCATGCCTCTCTCTTCCCATTCACCCGTCCCTTTGGTTTACAACTATGCCTCTCTCCTTAAGGCGTTTTTTGTTTGTGTTTTTTGTTTAGAACGTTTCTTACTCCTGGACGTTACGGGCAGACTAAGGGCGTGGCCATTGACAACGTAGTGATTCAAGAGAGTATTGACCGTAATAGAAAAAGTTTCAGAATTGTAAAATACATGTATCAAATTGATAGAATTTCAGAGTTTCAATATTATAATATATCAAACGGTTTGAGTACCGGATTACATATATTTGGAACGTACTTCAATTTCTATACATATTTTAGGTCTCCCATGCTCTTGGATTGGGTTCGGTTCCAAATTGAGAGGTGTTCGACTTATATGGACTCCAATTATACAATTGAACTGAAAAAATACAAAATCAGTTGGACTAGCATTTTCCATGATCGCAAGTACTGTCTCCAGGCGTAAATATATTTGTAGTTGTCGTAATTGTCTCTTATTCTTCAATCCGTCTCAAAGTACCTGTAGAAGGTCAATAATAAATCTGATCTAACTTGAATCCTTTCCAATTTGCTTCAATAATTATTCAAAATCTGGACAAAGTGAATCTGATGTTTTTCCGGATTTACAACTGGGCAACCACTCATTTCATATATTCATTGCGTCTTCAGAAACTCAACTTGTCTACATATGCTTCTTCGATAAGTAGGATAGGGGAGGCGAGCGGAATCAGGAGTGGGTAGCTGTAGTATATCGGATCGAACATCTTCGATGACGAGAAATCGTGATATTGTTCGCACACGCAGACGTTCAAGCTGCGTTGACAACAAGCTGTCACAATTGGTAGAAACACTCTCCAAATCTGTGTAGTTATTTGTAACTGTAGTCAATGAAAGTCAGCCTCAGTAAAATACATTAGGAGATCAAAAGGAGGTAGCTGACACCGTAACGTCTTTAATGTCTTTAGAGAGCAAAGTGAGGTCAGAAATAAGAAATTCCACATTAGTTGAAGACAACTAACATGTTTTTATTCTGCAAACAGGCTGAAAATAATCCAGGGACAAATTGCAAAGTGTTTGGAATGATCTTTACATCTTTTTATGAAGACCTGACCATAGGATTCTCTGCTATAAATTTTGTAAACATATCGCGTGTTAGCGATATTTCGAGGTGTCTACGTCGATTAAATACTTCTGCGCAATCATCTTTTCTTACACTCATCATAGTTGATCCCGCAATATCGTCCTCAATATGAAGAGGTACAGCAACGTTTTTCAATTCTTCTATTATAAAATTATGCCACTTACTACATATTATTATAATCTGTGTGGCTTTGTCTACAGATACTCTCAGAGGTCGGCAAAGTATCCCTCATCTATTAACCAGGTCACCAAAAGCTTGTTCTATGCGGACCATAGCACATGATAACCAGTGATTAAAACTATCTCTACTTTCATCTGCAATTCGAGCTGGCCAACGGGTAAGAAGTTTTTTGATGCCAACATAGGCTTCATCGCCAGCAACCAAGAATCCATCCGGTATCGTACTATGATCATCCTTAAGGAGGGAATAAATCTCACTCATCTGCAAGGCTACATGATCGTGTGAAGAGCCTGGTGTGACCACTGAAAAAATGTGAATTTCAACGTATGATCACACATAGCTTGCATGTTAAGAGCAAAAAGTCCTTGTTGTAATATACATATGGGTTTATTACATCGGTGATGAAGGTTTGTCGAATTTTAATTGCAAGCCCGTCAATTGCACCAATGCATCCATATAGTGAACTGCGATTATTTTGCCGAAAGCCAGCACTTGTCGTGTTTCGAAATATATCGTCGTCATATGGAAATTTAATATTCAGAGCGTTGTCCAACTTTCCGATCGTACGATCAATTCGATCGTACAAGGATGGATGTGAAAGTCATGTCCATCCAGCTAATTCCATATATGATCCCCCTGTCAACCACCGCAATGTGACAAATAGGCTGAGAAGTTTGTGTTCAAGAGGTATGTCGTCATCAATTATACATAGTTTGCGACCGAGCTTCCTAAAACATTCCCACAGCATTCGAAGCATTCTTGTCTTTACATTCGAAGGATAGTTTCGTAGAATATCATCTAATCGTCTCACTTCGCGGTCGGTGTTAGGACCAACTCGTCCTTGGTAAGTTTACCTTTTCCTTGTTTTTATTTTCAAAATTTCTACTCCAGTCGCAGATCTCTATGACGGGATAGAGAAACCAACTCGGAACAAATCTCCATGACATCTGTCTTCATGTGAACGGCCCTAACTACCCTTGTAGTTGAAGAAGAAGAAATAAGGATTAAGGAGCAGGACTAGGAGCAGGACTAGGTGTAGGTATAGGTGTAGGAGTTGAAGTAGAAGTAGGAGTAGTAGACTAGTCAACTGATAGATAGAGGTATAGGTAATAGTATATGTATAGATAGAGTTGTAAAATATAGATAGGTAGGTAGATAGATAGAGGAATAGGTATAGTAGAAAGAAGAAAGAAGAAACGAAAGAAAAACTCGACCGACCGACCGTTCAACACTATACATAACCGCCTGTGAACTGGAATGAAATGTATCATGTATGGTGTACACGTGCTTCACGGTGTACACGTGCTTCACCATATATATCTATACCAACATAGCGCGCACGTCTGGAAGGGGCCTTAGGCCAGTTCCAGACGTGCGCGTCTAATATAATTCTTGAAAGTATTAATATTGTCTTTTAATCAGTCATCAGATAATTCACATACGTACTTAGATATGGCGTCCCAATAATCATTTACAGTATCCATATCATCGCCAGAAAATGGTCCTTCTCTACGAACCTTCCTAACCATATCATTTTTCGCCATTCCCACATCATTATCAACATTAGGAGGCCTAATTTTTGTCTTATATGTATATGTAGGAGACCTAACTTTTGTCTTATATATATATATAGGAGGCCTACCTTTCAAGGTTCCTATATCACTTTCATTATCAGGTGGGTGACCCTTCTTTATGCCATTTGATGCGCATATCACAATATAATCGGTTTCATGTAGCAGTTTTTTTAGATCATTATTACCTTGACTATTCTCCATAATTGTGTGCGTTTTGGTGGGAATTGCATACTTCATTGAAAATCCTCTTTAATTTCATAAATATGGTGATGGATAGCATATTCTTCAGCAAAAGTGTTCTCCTCTTTAATTGCATAATGATCGTCAGGATCTACATATTCTATTACTTCTTCATCACTAATATTAGTACTTTGATCAGCATCTTCATAACTATCATCTTATTCCTCTTGTTCATTCTCTGCATCAAAGGCATCTTTCTCGTCTGTATGAATATCATAAAAATCAACATCCTCCTGGGCCGGCGTCCATACTTTATCTTTTCTGAGGTGTAATTTAATTTCGTCAATTAAATATTCAATGGAGTAGGTCATGTCATCCTGTAGAACATCGTCGGGTGTTCCACAAACTTTTCTTCCCTCGTTATCCTCGTAGTCTGTATATTCCTCGTCCATAGTATTATCATTGCCTCTCGGCTGCTTTCGCATAATCCCTGTTTCGCTGGCTTTGAGATCTAGATAGAAAGTTATAATTGTCGATTCGAGGCTACTCAAAGGATTACTCAGTACGTAGGGGTTCAAGAAGTCAAAGGAAAAGGTAAGTGAGGCTACTGTAAGTCTATGTCTATCAATGGGATACCGCTGTTCGCTAGAGTTGCGGAGTGACCGTGATCCTGATACAG
>JAULBU010071906.1:6323-29427 GCA_032358235.1 Odonthalia washingtoniensis | reverse complement strand
CATGCTGCATGAATGGATGGACCCCCTCATAAAACGAGGCATTTACGTAAAATCGGACAGTATGAGGTCGCCATACGAAGCAGTTATCCACGTGTTTTATTGAGATAGTTACTCCACCCCAGGAACAAACGTAGAGAAAGAAAGGTCGAACAAGGGTACCATGAAAGAAGGGCAAACCCCGGGAAAACAATTCAAAAAAGGATTCGAATATGTAACAAACGGGCTAGATGAATCCACGGAAGAAGAATAGCTGGTAAGCGAAAAAGAGGCTAGAAATTCCCAACAGGCAAGCAAGAACGACGAACCGAGTGACGATTCCAGTTCGAGTTCATTCTCCGAAGACGATCGCAAGAAAGATGGAGGCCGAGACCCGGTAAGAATGGAGGACATAAAGTCCAAAAGGGAAGAACAATTCACCACAAAACCCGAGAAGGATCAAGAAAATGAGGAAGAGAAACGCCAACCAAAAGCAGAGAGGGGATTAGGATTCAATTGCATTGTCCGAGCGTTCGTGAAGCTGACGAAATTCAGAGACCGGTACAAATAAGACCTAAACGACATCCTCGAAATAATCGAGACGTAAGCTCACATGTGTGATCTGACCTCCACCTAGAAATGAAAATCAATTCCAATAATGTTGACGGGCAACGCCATGTGTCTTTTCAACAAAGAAACAAAACAGACCTACACCTTCGAGGAAGCTGCATCTTCGATGAAGAAATGGTTTAATTCCCGCAAAAAGCAGTCGATATTTTTGAAGGACTGGAAGAGAATGCGACTCTCCGCAGCAATGTAAATCTACCCAAGCGCTTCTGAAATCCCAGTGTTCTGCAGCTTCGTTACAAGAGTTCCGAGCACCCAGAAGCAGCATGACGCTTCATATAACGGTGATCAATACCAAAGCGACCAAATGATGACGTCGATTGACACCCCGTGGGTCTAGTATTCCCTGAAGTATCGTGTCGCTAGGGGCGTGCAGAAATTAGTGAGTCGCGTGGCCAACAGGTAGAGCGACAAGCTGCGCACAGTTGGGACGACGTCTGTCTACTTGAACGGAACCCTAGAGGATCCTCACAATGACCCACGCGATATGTCGGTCCATTACACGCTAGGTCAGAAATATGGCGGAAAAACGCGGTGCCACGTGAACAATTTGAGAAGAAGGCCACTTTGCGGAGGTAGAGGAAGAGAAGAATTTAATCAAAGAAGAACAATCCCATTTACCAGATGAATGAGTGGTGTGAAAGGTTGTATGGTATGCGGGAAGGAAGTTCATCTGGAAAACCAGCGCCACTGAGAGCAAGAAGTAAAAGAAGCAGTTCTTAAGCTCAAGGAGTAGCAATATACTGCCATACTGACGGAAGAGGATATAGCATCCGTCTCTGGAATATTCGACGAAGATGACTCGTTGTATGCTGGTAACAATGGACGAGATGAAGAAGACATGCACGTCGATGAGGAGAAAGGAAACGGGGAAAGCGACTTGGTGGATATAGCCGAAGGAGATATAGCCGAGATACGATAATCCATTACATATGTGGCGTTCCTCCACGGCAGAACTATCCAGATTAAAATAAACTCAATGATTGCGGTAATGTACTCGTCGATGTCACCAGATGATTCTACCAATTTCGAGGAGATCAAGATAGCTACAGCGGCCAACAGGAAATCCATTATGTAGATGGATAAATACAATTCATATTGCGATACGTTCTAATTCCGTCCTGAGATAAACTGCAGAATAGTGGTGTGACCGGAATTGGCGAGCATAGGACGGGGACGGGTCTGGGACGGGGAACGGGACGATACAAGTTCCACTCCCGAATCTTGGACTAATCATCGATGTGAATTTCCTGTTGATGAACGGGAGAGTGCAGACCCTGCTCTGGGTAAAGGGCATGATCTCTAACAGCCTTGACATATCCCTCCAGAACGGAACTGTAATATACAAAGGAATAACTCAGGAGTTGGTGCTGGAGAACCATTTCTAGGTGTACGAACTGAGATTCGAGAACGTTAGCGGTGCTCTGTATACGTAGGAAGAGTTGCGGAGGATACATAAGGTCTTCGGGCTCTCCAATGTCGATCCGACTTAAACTCAGAAAAAATGCTCAAGGGAGCGAAGGGAAGTGAGCTAGACCATTCGAAAGGGTCATTGATAGCCAAATTGGTGGAAGATTGCCAAATGTGCTGTGGCTGAGCCAAGGAGATTCAAGCTGACAGTTGGGGGAGACTGGTTGAAGTTTAATTGCCGAGTACGAGTGGACACCATGTTAATCCGTGGCCGACCGGTGATACACATGTGTACCCGGCCACGCACTTCTCCGCCCCAAATTTCTGAAGGAACAAGTATACTACGGAAGTGTGGCGAGAAATCCAAGCTTTGTGGAAATTAGTATACCTGGCGTCCCCGGATTTCTTATTCGTAGATCGGGGATCGAATTATATATCGAAGGAGCTTGACGAGAACCTGAAAGCTTGTGGCATATAACTCGAAGAAGCAAGAATCAAAATTCCGGGGGAAATAGTACCATGGGCCATTGAGAGCGGCGTTTGAGGAAATAAGAGCT
The DNA here is from genome assembly GCA_032358235.1 of Odonthalia washingtoniensis. Lineage (NCBI taxonomy): Eukaryota > Rhodophyta > Florideophyceae > Ceramiales > Rhodomelaceae > Odonthalia > Odonthalia washingtoniensis. The sequence continues at coordinate 26,857 of JAULBU010071906.1, read as the reverse complement.
GATATAGGGGAGAAGATGAAATGAAAATGACTGTCTCTAAATGGCAATATTTTCTATTAACTCGATGTTTGTCCTGGAAGGTCTATGCCCAATCTTGTTAGTATTTGGAGTAATGCCAATACCAGCACGGACATCGCCATCCATAACGCATATAAACCAGGCAATTCAATTGATCCTGTCACGCAAGAAGTATAAAGAGAGCAGACGAAGTGGCGTTTGGCTTTGTAACTAAGACACCCAAGGGGACTCAATACGGAGGAATAATCAGCCATCCTCATAGAGCTACCCGCAGGATCCTTCGTACTTGTTTACAGACGTGTATGGCAGGAGTGGGAAGGACCGCATACCTTCGTAAATATTACCCGGGATACGGCCGTAATTCAGACTTCGAGAGGAGGAAGATTTCCAGATCCACCTGCGTGCGTCCATGAGTGAAACCGAAGTGGAATGAACTTGTAAACGACTGCAGAGGAGAATCAAGGCCCGAGAACGAGCATAAGTAAGGCACGGTAGAAGCCGATGGTTGGAATGGGAGCGGAGGGAGTGCTGCATATTTCTATAACGACCATCGAACCAAAGAGGATATGGATAGGACGCCTCACCATACCGATTCATACCTTCAAATGCCTTGAGGATAATATCAGCCCTCAACTAGGCAAGATCAGAAAACCAGAAAAGGACTGATCTGTAGAGTCAGTTGTTTCTAGGAAGAAGGAACTGACCGGCTACCTATAAAGCGGCACATTCATTCCGATCAGTCGCTCCGAAGTACCACCTGCACGCGTGTTTTCGGTTCTCGCTTCGTGGGTGAGTTTAAAAAGGCAGAAATGGGGATCCGCGAAAAGAGTAGGTTAGTTGTGCAAAACTACGGTACTGAAGACTCCAAAAACATAACAACAAAAGCACCAACGATGAAAAGATCATTACAGCGAGTAGTGATGAACCTGGCAGCTTCAATGGACAAAATGACAGCATTTTCGGGTAACGTTACGCAATCCTACGTACAGAGCGAGTCGGATTTGGAGCGTGATGTATACATTACGTCACCTAAGTAAATGGGTCTTCCATCGGACACAGTGCTGAAGGTTGTTAGGCCATTGTACGAGATACCAGAGAGCGATTTTCACTGGTATCTCACGTACCATGATCATCATGTCGGTAGCCTGCGCATGAAAAGAGCCAGATCCGATCATTGCCTTTTGTTCCGGCATGATGCGGACGATGCACTTTCAGGGACCGTCATCCTACAAGTAGTGGACTCATTTTAGATTGGAGCTAGGAATTTTCTATACAAAGAGCAATAAGCGTCAAGCCGGTTTATTAGTAGAGCCCGTCTCTTCCGACGAATGAGCCGACCCCGTTCAATGTAAGTATGTTGTAGAAAGCAGGAGATTGGTCGGTAATAATCAACGAACCGTCAAAAATGGACAAGTTGACGATACCAGAAGGTAAGCATGAATTTGCAAGCCAATATGCCTTGGGAAAGTACATCGGAGTATGCACAAGGTGCGATCTTTGTTCTAATATCCAGTTGTCCAAACCACGAGCAGTGGAGACGAAGCTGAGTGAATTCAAGAAGTTATGAAAGATGATAGACGACATGAAAGGGACAAAGGAATTAGGACTAACGTACCGAAAGATTGGAAATTAACAACATGCGCATCGTAATATTTACGGACGTATCGTTTGCAAACTCCAAGAAGTTGCGCAGTCAATTGGGTTTCATCACATTTGTGGTTGATGAGAAGGGTACAGCGAACTTAACTAATTACGGCTCAAGTCGCGTCCGGAAAGTCACGCGCTAGATCCTCGCAGCTGAAATCTATCCGATTGTATTGTGCTTCAACAACGCGTTAGTGATAAGAGATAAACTTAGCTAAATACTGGGAAGAAATGTAGAGTTGGAGGAGTATACGGATAGTTGTTAGATCTTCCACATCGTCCCAAAAGATGGTCATACGGAAGAGAAGCGGCTGCAGATAGACATTTTCTATTGGCGTCCTTCATATACTAACGTAGCATTGGGACGAATGAAATGGATACCGGGCGCCACTAACACGGCTAACACATTGAAGAAGATAAACTGTTGCTCTTCATCATCGCTCTTGACCCTCACGTTTGAAAACAAGAGAAAGATATACTCCAACGGTGGGACATCTATACGCAGTAAGACCACAGCGATCAGAAAGTAAAAATTGCGAAAGTCGAACTTTCGACTATTCGTTCGATTCCGCAAGGGAAGGGAGAGGTAGAGCAAGAAAAAGGCGGTGGACCGACTCCATAGTTAGATTAAGCTGTGGAAGAAAATAAACTGACATTGGTCATTTCTTGTGGAGTACATGGTAGATACTTATCGATGTACAGCGATTTTCACTACACCTAGGGCGGAATGAAAAATTATGTATCAACATATTGTACGTGAAATCTGAGCGAACACAGTGTTTCCGGGTTATGTAATAAGATATGTCACCAAATGTGCACGAATCACAGTAGACAGTTGGCATCAATGTACTTTAATGTACAGTGGTCATCCACGTGTAAGTTTAGGCCAGTACGACGGTGAGACGGGCCGCGCTCCGTCGCATAATATATGTTATATATATGACGAACTCATAGCTCGGAGGACAATAAAGAAAAGTTGATCAATTTCTAAAAACCATCAACAACACGGATTCTTCCACCACAGCCAGTCAGGAAAACGGCCTTTACGTCACTGAAACACGTAGTGCCACTGAAATGTGAGACGTTTGTGGCAAGTTATGTTGCACCTAATGACTGGCCGCGAACATGGCTGGGTAATTTTTCACTAATGAGCTAATAGATCTCTTGAAGTTCGCAACGACGAACCAAACAGTTGGCGAGTTAGGTCTCGACGATGAACCGATCGTCATAAAGGCTAACGGGGTAGTGGATACTAACATACGGGACTGCAAATAAGGATACTGAATAACTCGTGGACAAAAGTAAGATGAGCGAAGCGGTGACACGTTGAATAGACAACTTGCTGTAATCCGTCCATCTTGAATAGATACTACAATCGATGCCACCATGAACGAAGTTACTGAATAGCAAGCCTTGAGACATATAAACGGCAGCCTCACCAACGGTGGTACACCAAAGTACATCGCTCCATAAAGTGAATTGAGATGACTACCCGCTGACGCCTTTGTGTTTGTATGGAGAACTGGAAGCTGGTCCTGGGGGACCATAAAACTTCATTTCTATTAGCAGAAAACAGCAGTTGTTCAAACACCAAAAGCCAGACACCTATTCACATCAATCTTCCTTAATCCATGCATCAATTCCCTATTGAAAAAAGTTGATGACGATGGACCAGACATTTATATATCCACACCATCAATTTGGTCCAAATTTTGATGACTCTTATGAAGCTGAGGTAATTTGTCTCATCAAAAATGTTACATTCGTCCCCTTTGATCGCTCAGAAGTACCAAGTGTAATCCGTATCTTCGGTTCCAGATTTATTGATTCCTTTAAGAAGCCTGGGGCCGGGACACAAAATAAGAGTAGATTAGCGGCCCGTAATTATTAAGATCAAGGCGCTACCGGTATTGCCACGAAATCATCTACAGTCACACGTTTCTCACAACGACTAATCCTCGCTCTCGCCCCCTCATTTACTGACATGAAAATATTCACGAGATATGTGATGGAGGAATATCTCGAAAGCACTGCAAATTGGAGAGATCGGTGTTCATCGAGGCACCAAAAAAACGAAACCTACCAGAAGGAATGGTACTCCGCGTGATTAGAAAACTTTATAGAATTCCAGAGTTCAACTTGCATTTGTATCTTACCTATTTACACCACTACCTAAATGGACTGCATACAGAAATAGTTACTGTCGTCCCGTGCTTATAAGTTCGAAGAACTAATGCACGTCTCGATGAATTTGTAGCGCTTCAGGTGGACGTCTCCTTTTCTCTTGGTATGAAGGAATTATTAGACGATGAATAACTAGCATCAAAAACATTCCTATACAAACCAGAAACATTCTTGGAACGCAGCCAACGGACATTTAACGGAATCATAATCACAAGAAATGAGTCTAAAATCATTCAGATTAACCAAGAGGAAACAATTGAACCACTCATCCACCTAGGCACGAAAGCCAAATTCACCAGCTCTAGGGCAATTTCGCAATTCATTAGAATTTTCTACGGCCCTGATGTCTGTACCACAATAGAACACCTGTTCCCTGCTAATGATCCCACTACAAACCAAGAAATGACAATCATTTCAAAAGCTATAATACGCTTACAAAATACTGCTTAAGTCGGTATTACAATAAATAAATTGGACTTGAATAGTATGAAGATTGTTGTTATAAGCAATGCTGCTTTCGGTCCTTCTCGTGGATTCCGTAGCCAACTAGGATATCTTATCCCTCTCATGGATAGGAAAAGTTCAGCAAAAATCGTATAATTTCCGTTGAACCGATGGAAACGCGTGACCAGTTCTGTTTTGGCAGCAGAGGTGCACACACTGGTACTCTCGTTCGATCACAATTTTGACATCCTCAACATGGTGACAGACATTCTCGGAGCCCAGTTGAATTTTGAAGCATTCGTTGACTTTAATACCTTATTCGACTTCATCGTCAAGGATAACACTACCGCAGATAAACGCTTTCAAATGGATTTTTTTGTTGAAGGTAAGTTATTTCAAAAAATAGTCACATCGTTTAATTTGGATTCCTGGTCGGACCCGGAATCCAAATTAAACGATGTGACTATTCTTCGTTAGGCCAGCAGCTGGTTTCGTATGATTCATACGAACCAATCAGCCGCCCTAATGAAGGCGGTTCTAGGTGATAATAATCCGCTTTGACAATTGATGGTCAGGAACAAATTTGACTTGAACGTTTTAGGTTAATCAACATCGGTAACACGTGAACCGCAGTCGTTAGAGTGTTAATCCCAGTAAACGTATGCCGGTTAAACTGGATATCGGTTTACCCGTCTGCGAGGTTTGTAGTACATTATCGCGAATCACAGTGAGATATAGTAATTTCATATCCTAAAAAACTCCTCAAAAAGGGCCACGTGTACAATAATTTGGACAGACAATAATTATAAGAATCTGCTGCAAGTAGCTTCCATCTCGGTCACACATGTATCATATTCAGTCCAGCAAAAGGTTAAGAGCGTAAAAACCCAGATCTTTCTGAGGGAGGATAACAATACACCGCGCCAACTACATAATGGCAAGGACGAATATTTTCTTACAAAAACGTCAACGTTTACTGATAGCTTAAACGTTAGGTGGATACTAATCGGAAGCCTGTCAGCGTTAGAGTGACGGCAACTCATGCAGTCCGTGAATCCATGGCCAGGATCAAGTGTTAGTCATAGCACGACGATTCGCTAAAGCCCGAAACACGCTTCCACGAAGGGAAGGGGAGAATTGAGGACAGAAAATTACAATTTCAATAAAGGAGGATAGCATTCAGCGTATGGGAGAGAATACTGTCAATTTCACGAAAGAAGAAAAGTGGCTCGCGGACCATGAGGTACTCCACCAAGTGAGCCTCAAATGTTTTTGCATAACTACAGTGAATGCATACGACTTCTCCTAGAACCTGATCATTTTAGTCCCACACGGCAATAGTTGGATCTTTTCAGTTTTGAAATGGGCCTAAATCTGTGGGGCAGTGATGTGAGTTAAATTTTCTTTATTGGGGGAGTATGGATAGTTTTCAGTTATGTACGGTTATATTTTGTTCCATTCCGCCTTTGAAAGAAGGGTGTTTGGTCTTAGAGTCCTGTTATATGTAAATATCTGTACAGACCAGTTCCAAATCCATGGAGAGTTAGTCTACGCTAACTCTGATGTCAATCAACAGGTTACCGATGCATGATTTCCCACGTAGGGCCTCCTTGCTTCTAGGAACGGATATGAAGCCGTCTAAAAGCGTGTTTTGGTCCCATGTTTCTTTCCTGTTTCTTGAAAGTTTCTTTTGATTTCTCTTGGTTGCTTGAGCTAGTGGTGTTCTGTTTTTTGGCAATGTCTAACTTTCAATTTCAATAGTTTTGGATTCAAGTTGTAGAAAAATATGTATCAAAGGTTGAGAATAATCTGACGGATCCGGCAGGCGTATTGGAATCATATTCGGTAATAATACATAAGTCGGCAATAGTTCTAATTCAATAAATTGCACACCTGTGATTCCACGTGGCTGTTTTTGATGTAATTGATACAGTGTATACTGTATTTTGAACTGGATGTGGCTGGTACGTGTTGGTTTCTTGAGTATGATACAATGTACTTCTCTCCTGATGTATATGTGATAATTGCATGATTTTATTCGTTACAAATTGAAGTTATTCGTGTGTATGCTATTTTCTGGTATGGGAAATCATTTCATATTTCTTTTACAGGTTATACTTGTGTGTTGTTGTTACTGTACCTATCGATGGGTATCATCTGCTTTTATTCTTGACTGTCATGCGTTTTACTCATCCCGTATAGTAGCAGTGTTGTTATTCCTTCTCATGATGTTGCTATAATTTTTCTTATTGTTGTTCGTCATACTATCATCATCCAGGTCGTTGTTAATTTCATCATCATCATCTTGTATCATCATCATCTTGATCATCGTATAGTTGTAGTTATCATCACCATTATTGTATCATCACCATCACCGTCATTGTGTCTTCATGATTATATTATCATCAAACTTGATTCTTTATTATTGTCCTCAGCATCATCGTATTTCTATCGTCCTTCATCTTATTGTTCGTTATCGTCGTTGTATTATCGTCATCCTTCATCTTTGTTTAATAATCATCCTTCTTTGTTTTATTATCATCTTCACCTTTATTCTTCATCATCCTTCGTCCTCACCTCCTACTTATCGTCATTTGCACCTTCCTCTTCATCATCCTTCATTCTCTATTACCATCCTCACTTTTCTCTTTATTATCATTAGTACCTTCCTCTTCATCATCCATAATACTCACCTACCTCAATTGAGCATCCTTCATCCGTGTCACGTGAACCGCTCGGGCAGTATCGAATCGCAGATCACAGAATCGACGGTCAAGGCTTATAAAGAAGTGCAAGACGTCCAAATATTCAGTCATTAAAACACCTTGATCTAAAAATCCTACACATCCTAATATCTCCGGTTTCTATCAAATCAGTCCAGTAAATACCGGAATTCCGACAACTCTTTTTCAAACTTGAAAATATTTTGTATTGGAAACCTCCCACTAACTATACGTTTATGTTTTGATGTGATGTCCTCTTCCTCTTCCGGATCTACCTCTATTTCCACTCCTTAAATGCATGTTGCTTGAAACGGAACCTCTTCCGTTTCATCCCCATCCTACCCACATCAGTGAGATTCGTTTTCAAAACAATCCCAACATATATTTGGAAAACAAAAAATGGTTCATTTTTCTCCGCAAAAGAATTAAATGTTTCCAAAATGAATCAAAAAACTGTTGATAGCGGGCAAATATCAAAAAGGTAAAGAAATGATAATTTTTTTTTGAGAACTCTAAAACTTTTCAAGGTAATTTGGAATCCCGATTTCATCTTCTCAGCAAATGGTTCTAAATTTTCAAATTTTCAAATTTTTGGGGTTTACAAAAAGAAATTGGGGAAAATTAGCAATACATCACCAAATCACTAAACACTCACTATCGTCATTATAAAATTTTCAATTTTTTGGATGGTATCATTTTCATTTTGGTAAACATTGGCGACGGAGTTTGCAATTGATACACCATGTAACGATCATGATGCATGTCACAGACATTTTGAAACGGTCAAATTATCGAACAGTTAAATTTTGCGCCTAATTGGAAACGATATGGGAAATCAATACATGATCATCATGATCATTATCCAATAAAATGCCGCACCCAGTGCGGCATTTAATGGGGCAAGAATTATTCATTAAAGTATATGTTACAATGTTATCTTTACTACTTTTAAAATGTGAAATTAGTAATGTACTAGTTGTACATGTCAATAACCGTCTCGACTAGATATCATCGGAGGATTTGCATTGGTCTTACTGATTAAGACAACATGCCGTTATTGGCCAAAAGTAATTCAATTTACGAATTCAAATGTCAACATTCATCCTGAAAATTCGAGTCAACCTCGGACCACGGCCTTCAATGCCATTATAATTATCGACATGGTGGGAAGTCAATGAACCATAAGCGAGCTGGGAAAGGATGAAACGACGTGACGTGGTAGAAAAAGTATACCTATTTTACATACTTTTATTGGTGACGGTAGTAGGCTTCCTATCGAGAGAGTCACAGATCAACTATTGAATGATCCGAACAGTGATGATCCGACCAGTGAACATGACGAAAATGGTAATCTCGTCCATGGAAAAAGTACCTCCAGATTTGGACGTGAATATCGTGGTAAATGAGCGTAGTATAGGTATTGAAGGGGATGGTAATTGTGTGGATGGTATGGAGCAAGTATTAGACATGTTTTTGGACATGCGCCTCTCTAATAGTGATAAGAAGTGCAACTCTGTTTTACAAACACTGAAAAAAATACACACTGTCCCGAAAAGTTTTGTTCCAAATTAAAGGACACGGAAAGCATAATTGAGTAGAACAGAAACAATATATTTCAAAACATTGAGGCACGAGGATTTAAGATGGATAGTTATGTATCAGATAAACAAGTTTGCTTTGAGTCCTATGTTCGGGATGCAGCAGAAGTTATCAAGTCACAAATACGTTTCTCGTCATCAAATTCTATCATCAGCAAAGCGTCTTTCAACAGATCAGTTCGTAGTAACCCAATTAACTCCGACTTAGGTCAGGCAGAACAAGAAGAAGAACGATTCATCAAAGAAAGTGTCGTGGAGGAGGCCTTTTGGCGTAAAAAGAAAGATGACGGGGAGGAATATTTTGTATCTTTATTACAAGTTTACAGCGACAAATCGCAGGTTATCTGAAGCCAACTTCATTCACTTTATATCCTCTTCATGTTACACTCCTCAACTTCCCAGAGGTGGCGAGACGAGAGCAGATTACGTCACGTAAGTATTTTGTTCCATATTTACCTGTTGATTTCCTTCCTACTGTGGAATCTAATTCATCTTATGAAGATACCCAGTATGACATTCGTTCATACCGAAGCACACGCTCCATCAGTCGCCACGAAAAACTTAAATATCTACATGAGCGTATTGAAAAGTGTATTCAGGGTATATCTGATGGATCACCTAAAGGAATTTCTGTGTGCACAAAAGATGGAACCAAACTCCACTCTCAAGTTCTCCTTTATTCTTACATTGGGGATCTTCCTGAATACGAAGATATGTGAGGTGTGAAGCGGATGTAAGTACAATCTCACCATGTCACAAGTGTCTAATTTATATATGGCAACTACCGTTCAACAGCAAAGGACTAGAACGGTCGCTTAGTGATTCAATGGATTCAATATGTCTCTTAAAGAACGGTGATACAGATGAAACTGAATAAATGAAGAATTTGTCAATGCTCCCAATTGAACCTTTCTTTAATAGTTTCCCAATGGTCGGTATGACTCCAGCTGTAGAGATATAAGCTATTTTCACATTTGAACCCCTTCATTCCCTTTACCTTGGAATATCGCGCATGCTCAAGGAATGTTCTAGCCGAATGCCTTCTGATTCGTCTCGCTATTCTACATCAATATTGACTGTTAGTGGGGAGAAACGACAGTAAAATTCAATACGATGATCTATTTTAAAAACAATTATCCTATTGAAAGTGGATAGAAGTTCTCCTGGTTTCAATTTGCATGTGGATTTTTCAAGACGTTGTAGTGTATTTTGTCTGGGATTTTTACAGAATCTGGTTTGGTCGGCATGTTGGAAGGTGCAGATGCAGATTTAAACAGTAATGATATGATATCGCCTTTCTTTCAGGGAATTATTGATCGCTGTTGTAATAACATTGTCACTTCCCCTGTAACAACTGTTTTCACCAAATACGTATAGTTAGTGAACTTCATGTCGTGTCTATCGTAAAACTGGGTCGACGTTGTTTCACCTGCAGAAACTAAAGACAGAAATTTCTTACTTTAAAGATATCTGCAGGTCTACATTTGGGGCGTATCAAACATCAGAGAGGGGTACACCGGAGTGGAATATGCTTGATCATCTCCCAATTAATCTGGAGAGAACAGGAAGTTTAAAGTATATGAATAGTGATCTATATTAAATGGCGCATAAAAGTGTAAAGGCTGATTACATCATGACACCGAAGAGAACCGAAACATAAATGGCTGAAACCATGGCTTTTCAGGGAGGTCGTATGTTCCGTAAACATAGAAAAGAATTTGGTGTGACAAATACAGTTGAAAATATCAGACCAAATCCTAGTCTAGTACAGGCTGTTAAGAAGGACACAGCTTGTATTGTTCGTTACTGGAAATCTTATAAATTTTCCGAAATAGAGAATATGAACCGTGAAATTTTAAATAGAAAAAAGGGGTTGCAACTAGTAAACACGATATCAGATTATTTAGAGGGTGTATCATACGTTAACGCAATTTCCGGAAATGATGGAATGCAATTTCTGACTAATCTTCTCTGAGAGATGCTAAATAACAATGGATTCAATCCTATAAATTCTAGACAAGTGACACTTCAAATTCCAGCTTCAGCATAGATATAAGGTTACGCTGTTTCCTCTGTTCAGAATATGAAAAGAAACAGTAACTAATTTTTCATTTTAAAGCATAGTTTACGGTTTTCACAACGTGTTGTCTCCAAAGGACGTTTTCACGGATCAACAATCCCTAGATTGGATGATGTCATGATCGAGGCAAGTGGTGAGGAGGAAGTATCAATTGAGGATGGGTACATGCGAGTTCGGTTTGCAAAGGTATTATCATTTTTCGAATTCATACCCATTTAGATGGCCGATCGTGCGAAGGGCACAATCGACGAAATTTCCCAGAGTGCAAAAAACGCTGTGAAAAAGATTTATGCTTTGTTCAGTTTTATGATGTTCTGAGAGATGAAAACTTTGCAATTGATAGTATAGATAACAGCATTGGTTGTTTGCATCTCCACTTCCTGCGCCATGAAATGACATCGGACTCAACAGCTTTCAGTAAACAGTACGGGCTGCACGGGTTGCACTACAAAGCCGTGCTGCTGTATACAACTTACCCCTTTCCTAGTTCCTTCATCAATACAAGGATGATAATGTGCATGAAGCTCATAGTATTGAATTATGTTATGATCAACTACTTGAACCGATTCATCAACAATCCAATTCAGCAATTCAATAGATTGAATCTCTCATTGAGAATATACCATCACCTCAACCATCATTTATTGACAAATATCCATCTCCTTCTTTCCCTCATATCAATAAACCACCATTACAGTTATCTTCTCGTAAACCAAATCAGGCCTGTCCAGACAGTAACCACGGTGATGACTTCACCTCATGTTTATCATTGATAGTCGTGTGGTAAAAGGTAACTTTGTTTATTTATTTTTTTCAACAATCTATTGTTGTCCTATTTATAGACATTTGAAATCTAGCTACGTCTCACCGTGGAGTTCACTAGTGTCAATTCAATCAACATAAACCTAGTACAGTAGAATCAATCAATTCAACACACACCCATATCTCACAGTAAACTAAGCACAGTGCAGGTAATTTCTTACACTGTAAGCACCCCACATTTTTGCTTCAATAATCTCGTGCACCGCTGAAAATTAGTTTGAGGCCATCATCAAAGTGTAATTCCTGTTCCGTGGGTTAATACGTAAATAATTAACTAATTTTACGGATAGAACAGACACATTGAGGGTCGTTCGTTTTTAATCCATCAGTATTCCTACCATTCACCACTAAATTCTGCGAATAAATTTCCAATTATCATACAAGCATCAAACAGCGTACAACAAATTAGGGCATACCATTTGCAGTATTTATTTCATTGAAAAAACTTTCCTTATTAGCCGAGATATCACACAGCATTCCTCCAGGCATGTATTCCATAACAATGGAAAGTTTGTTACGCATGTAGAATACATACGTCGCTACGATATTGGCATGGTCGATATTCTTCGAGATGAAATTCATCTCACGTTCAATGTGTAGAAGTTCTACAGAACGCATCAATTCTGTATCTCGTTTCTTCTTCTTCATTATTTTGATAGACACTTGTTGACCAGTTGATTTATCATACCCTATACGGACCTCTGCTAATGATCCCATGGCAACTAACCATGTTACATACTGAAAATGTTCAATGAAACCGCAACAGCTCAACCAACGATCACAACGACTGGTTTGACAGGCTCCCTTACAGAATTCCGATGTGATGTCAAACGTTTGTCGTGCTAATTCTCGTGATGGTGATGAACTATACAGCAGGACCGTCACTACTTACAAAAGGCAATCTCAATTCAATGTGCAGTGCAACAAAAAAAAGTAGGATTGTGAAAACCATAGTTTTACAAGACCTTGTGGAGGCAACAACAATCAGTATTTATTGGGAAAGACGACTTCAGCGCTGCCAGCAGCTGTATGCCATACAGTCAGTGACGTTTTCCAACTTGCGTTTTTCCCATAACTTGAGTGCATGTTATAATTCTTCGGGGTTGATCAGGCATATATATTTCCTACGTCTTCAGAAGATGCAATAATTTCAGAGGTTACAACTTTTTTATGATAAATGTTAGATAAAAAGATTAAAATTAAATAATGGATTTTTCAGGAATGATTCATGTGTACTATGCATGAACATTTCATAAAAATGAAAATGTTGGTTTTAAATGTTTTACAGCTAGTGCAACTAACTGTGCTTCAGCTCATTAAATTTAGACATATTTTCATCGTGTTACTGACCTCCGGCCGCACCCGAAGTTTAGCTTCATATATCGCCCACCAAAGTCGTTTCATCGTCCCTATCGTCACCATCAACCTCACTCCAGTTCCAACTTGTCTCTGAAAGTTTGTTTGAAGCCACTGCACCAGTCACACAGAAACGTCATCTTTATCAATCATCATCTTCAGATCATTGCTTTACATTCCTTGTCGCCATCCAGTCCGAGATATATCAGATCGATGACACATGCATTCAGATTGTTGTTACAGTCATAACCAATGGTTGAACAGCAGATATTTTGACTCGTCAATTCATCATCACAGAATGATTGATCATCATTTACACATGGTTCCCCAACAAGAATGGGTTCCTTGCATCTCTTGAGTACCATTTCCGCCACATTGTGCATCAGTTACACACTCAGCATTTTGATTCTACAGTCACCATCTTCAGACACTTTGCAAATATCATCGTCGCAATCGAAACCAGTTTTACATATTTCCTGAATATCAACGCAAGTTTCACCACTGTTTTCAGGTGCCATACATAATTTTTCACAATCAGGACCAACGATTGAATTTCCTTGCCTACAATAATGTATATTTCTCTGCTTTTCGTTACACTCCTATTCCTCCTTATTCTACACCTTGAACCTTTACATCGAAGTCTACTTCCACAAATTCTGCACGTAGTATTTTCACATTTTCCTGGCGTAATCGAATTCCGACATTAATTTTTAACCTTAGTTACGACACAGTAAGCACCATTTCTGTAGTCTAAATTTAAAGTACATATCTCCCTCAAATTTATTTTACACACATCGATATCATCATCACAAACAACACCAGGTACTGTATAACAAACAGTAAATGGCAAAATATCTCTACAAACAACTCCCAATGGTACTAGCTTTTTACATTCTGTTGTATTTTCGATACTAACGAAGCATAATCCAGGTGCACACTGTCTCGGAGCGCTTGAACACTTCTTATCCTCCTGAATCATGCATACATTTTCCTGGCATGACAAATCATCTTCACAAACGTCTTATGACGTTCCACATATTCCACCAGGTCCAACGGGCGTTTAAATTTTTTATATCCTGGATCACCGAAGAAATTTGTTCCATCAACATAGAATGCATTATGAAATAGAATGCATTTTCTATTCCTCCGGACTTTACAAACGATGTCCTCACATATAACGCTACCTCCACCTTCAATTACGCTTTAGTGTAGGACTGATTCTGTTACGTTATCAACCGATACCTTTGAAGAACTATGAATCAAACACAGTTGTAAGGAATGAATATCGACTTTCATTCCCGCAAAATTTAATGACAGTACATCATAACAAAGTAACTAAGTCAATGCTTTGCTACAATCATTTTTCTGAAATGTTTAACAACATCTCCTTTACTGCTGTCAGGTATCAATAGTTGTATTTTAAGGTGGATAATATTAAAATTCTTGGAAAATAATGAAAGACGAAAACGTAAAGCAAGAAGTGCTGGATCAGTGTTTCAATATTTTAAACAATGCGCATTTTCAGGATCACCACCTATCGTTTGTGCATGTATCAGGCATGGTATATAATGGCTTAGCATATATATGTCAAGTATGTGATTTTTTATTCACCATATTCTGTGCCGGATGGTGGTGGTGAATCCTTTCAAGGTACATTTTGGGGATTGATCTTAGAATCAATATGTAAACAAGTAATTGTTATATCTGTATTACGTTTGAAAACAGTCGCCAAACCTGCTGCTCTGTGTTTTCTACATTTGGTTAAAGAGTTTTTTTGGGTTCTCACAAATTACTAGTTACAATCCTCATGTGAGGGGAATGTAATGCTGTACCGAATCAATAATACCATGCATAAAGCAGAAGCAAGCATTATCACAAGCAAGCTATAGATTTTCTGGTGGTTCAGAAGAAAATGAACTTACATACATTCATTCAACCTTCAAGTTCGCAACATCCAGCCGAATGAACTACGTTCTTTGTTTCCTAAAATTTCATTACTGCAAATCGCTCGTTATAATGAAAACAACACTGCTTGTGATGGTGATATACTTGATTTGAAACAAACATATGAAGAAAGTTTTGGCCATTTGAAACATCATGTTGCCTTGTTACGACGCAGTAATAACTTATATCAACCAAAACAAGAAGAAGAATGTTATAATAACAATACTGTTATCAAAATAATAATGTTTTCATCATGATAATGTATCACAACAATATTAATTTCACAACCATAATAATTATTAATTAGATAATAACAATTTTAAAATAACAATTATATAATTATAATTTCATAATAAAAGTAATATCGTTCTCCCTTTTGCCGAAAGTGTTTCGCAAACTGACAAAAGGTTGACTAATTAATCGATAATCGGGCAAGTTTTTAACACATGTCAAATTTTTGGCCTCATAGTGTAGAATTAGGTTACAGTATTTTCGACACGTGTCAACCGTTTTGGCCGTATAGGGGAGAATTTCGTTTCGGTAATTGTTTGACACGTGTCAGATGTTTTGGCGTACAGTGCAATATTTCTGACATTTTGCAAAATAGTTTAACAATGACGTCAAATATAATTTGAGAATTACTCAAAATATTTTGTGCATTATTCAACATATTTTGAGTATAATTGAAAAATATTTTGAGTATTACTTAAAATGGTACTCATATCATGCTCAAGATATTTTGGAAAATGTCAAAATGTTTTCAGTAACTTCATTATAACATTTTGTTACATTTTGAGAATGTAGAAAAATTATGATCCTAAAATGCATCGATATAATCTACCAAAAAACTGCCCAAAACGTTTTTGGAAACCTAACACCAAAACAGTTTGACTTCTTTTGGACGGGATGAACTATGTGATATGTAAAGGCTCCCAAAAGGCACCAAAATGTTTGTCAAATAAAAACAAAATAAAAATTCTTTTATTGGTATTTTTTGGACGCCAAAATATCCCCAAAACCAAAAGTGTTTTGGACCTTTTTGAAAACGAATCTTACTGACGTATTCCCAACCAAAAGCCTCATTTTAGTAGCTGTTATAGTTGACGCCAGACAATATCGAAACGCCTATTTCACTATCTCCCCACGTTTGGAAGCCTTGATGCCCTTCACGAGATTTTTCGTTAATCCCAGTTCCTTCCTATGGCTGTCTACCAATAGATCGTACATGTTTCTAGCATCCCCAGGAATAACCATTTCGCAGCATGCGCGCGCATTCCTGCCCTACATGAAAAATATCTTTCTTCGGTCACTATGATCATTTATCAACACGAATGTTCTCTTCAATTTCAAAGGGAAATAACCGCAAGAAATGGCGGTTGATTCCTGCATTCTTTAATTTTATATACAACAGAAAATCTGGATTCGTCACATCTCTGTACGGAGTTTTTTCGTTATCGTGCGTTTCGTTTCGGTTTTGATTCTCCCCATTCAGGATTTAAATTTTCAATAATTTTGAAGAGATGTTAGTTATCCGTTGTAACTTATGGGTTTCAACCTGGATTAAATTTGGGTTTCATTTACGAGGCCTGTATTCAACCGGTTTGAGCTCCAAATCTCCTATCTTGTTAAATTATTTGATCCATTTAAACCTCGTTATTTTAAACTCTTTCAGCAGTTCCTATTTCACAACACATTGACATCGTATGTTTACATCAATAGTGTTACGTAATCCATTATACCTTCCAAAATTAAAAATTGGTCCCTTCTCCCATACGCAAAAATTCCTTCAGTATTTGATAAATTCCTGAATTCTATAGATACAATTCAGTTTCTTCTAAACATAGTACTATTTCCAACCTTGTCTCACGTCCTGTTCTGAAAATACGTTTCCTCCCGTGATGTCATAAAATAGTGACTAGGGACGTCCAAAATAAGTCTCTTTCACCTTCCTTCCGCCGATTTTCTATTTTGCCACACATCTCATACCCACTACAACAAAGCCTCTTAAAAGTTAATATTTCCTCTCTTTCTTTACCCCTCGTTGCTCTCGATGTATATCTGTAAATCCAATTAGAACAATCAAATGTATTTTTGTCCTTTTTCTCAAAGGTTATAGTTTACTAGAACACCTAATATCAAAGTATAATATGGTTAGTATTAGGTCAAAAAAATAGCACGCAGTCATATTAAAGAAGTTCGCTGGACAGGGTGAAGAATATCAACGTTATGCAATTAGGTAATCATGATCGTTATGCGATTAACGAGTGCTTTCTATGGCCGCAACGTTGGTCAAATTCTCTGAGTCGACTAAGTGTTTTTACGACAATGAGTACCTGGAGCTGTGGTTAATAACTCTTAAAAGCTCCTGTTTGTTGGAACTTTTGAGGTGGACGTTAGGTCTCTTCTTACTTTAATGAAGGATCGTTAGTCCTTTTTCTGCGTGTCCATAAGTTTTCTGAAGTGGTCGGGGCGTTGCTCCGGGTTCCGATATATTAAAGTTGGGATGATTAATCGTTGAAAAATATCTACCTCTTTAATTTTTAGTCGTCCCCATCCAAAGTAAGTGTGATATGTATACTGAATAGGTTCCGGTTTCAATCAGGACAAATCTGACTACACGTATAGGATATTCTCACCGTCAGTGAGCGATCAAATTGCTACGGTGAAATATTCCAAATTCCAATACGTGTATCGAATTTTTCTAATCCGCTATGTTCATGAAATTTGGAAAATTATTCAATTATCGAAAACTATTCTGATTACAGTGTGTGAATTTCACATGAGAGATGCAAGTGAGGTTTGAAGAGAACAAATGTATTCAACGCCAATTAATTCAAATATTACCCAACCATGCCTAGGTTCTTCCATAATAATCCATCCGATGAATTCGAACTTAGATATATCTGCAATGGAATCAAAGCTTGCAGTTGAGAAAAGTAATAATTCACGTATCTACTGGCATACATATGAATCTGACGGTAAAGAGTCCTTCATTGTACTTTGGCGGTCTACAGTGATAAGTCACAGACGTCTCTAAAGCCTACTGAATTCATATTTTATCTACTACCTCTCAATTTTCTAAATTTCAAAAAACCAACTGGAAGAGAGCATATTACGTGTGGGCGATAAATTGTTGCATACCTACCAGTTGAAGGTTTTCAATTGAAGATGATGATAACTGTGGTCAAGTGAGTGTACATCTCATAGACATGCTAAATTGCCTGTATCTAACTGTAGAAAGGTCGTTGGATGTTCTTTCAAAGAAAGCTTTAGAAGAACTTGTATTCAGTTCTGCAGATGGAAAGAGTCTTTTGTTGCCATATGGTACTAGCTTCCTACATATCTGAACTCCCTGAAGCAGATGATATGTAAAGAATTAAGAGAAGAAATATCACACCACCTTCTTGTCACAGGTTTCTCGTTCCAAAGGAGAATCTTTCGCTGTTTTTAAACTATTTTGAACGACCTCTAAAAGGAACTTCAAAGATGATATGTCAGCTAGATGAAAGAAGAAAATCTGTAATAAATCAATTTAAGTATCTTTCCATGTTACATATACCCCCATTTTTAACCCAATTTCTTTTCGTCGGCCTTACACCTGCTGTTGATATTTAAGTAATAATAACATTCGATCCACTTCATAGCTTGTCACTTGGAATTTCTGGTATGTTAAAAGAGGATGCAATAAAACTTTTGGAAGACAAAGGACGTTACAGCAGTTCAATTATTACTATTTGTGGGGAACATAGATCCTTTTCATCTACGAGTAAAGTGATATTGAGGTGACGCAACCTGTTCCTTTTCGCAGTTGAAAAAGAATCTGTAGGATATGGTCTTCCTGTAGACTTTTCAAAGGGTTCAGTAAATGGTAAATTGTCTGGTTTATTTACAGAGACAGGTTTGATGGGAATTTTGGAAGCAGCAGACTATAACACAGTCGGTATTGTTTATTCATTGTTGGGATCGATCATCGATCACTGCTGTGGTCTTTTCAACGATGCAAATATTTCTGATGTTTTTCAAGGTACGTTTTACTAATCAAAAACATTTATCTAGGAGTGCAAACACCTGGATGGTTCGATTCTAACCTTCTGCAACTTTTCAAATGATATTGAAAAATTTAGAAGATGTGGTCACAAAACATTTAAAACATATCAGGCTTCCTCAGTGGGAACATCGAAGTGGCACATGTTAGATCACCTGGGAGATGATTTGAAGAGGACTGGTGGTGTGGGTTATTTACACTGTTTTTTGTACAAAATGTATTTCAAGACTTTTAAAAAGAATCATAGTACGACTTAGACATGATTCATCCATGTCCGAAACAATTCAAAGGCAGGAGGAGAGGATAGGTCGAAAGAGATATTTTATGGCAGATGGTTACAGTAATGTTTTCAATCGTAGTGTTAACAGAACTATAAAAAAAAGAAACCCTAGTATAGTTGAATCCGTGAAGAATGACGGTGCATTTCTTGTGTGAACCGGTCCTTCATTTACACTTTTTGAATTGGAGTGCATGAGTAAAGATTTATACAACAGGAAAAATGGGCGTATTTTCGGGAGACTCGGATGTCAGGAGTTTCTTCTTCTACTTCAAAAATGCCGTTATGCGAGGTAAAACTAACGTGGAGAAATACTCCGAGTTGGTTGCCTACCCCAGCGGCGCTGCTTTCGATTTCTTCTACGAAAACTTTTCGGCAGATGACGAGATGAAGCCTGGAGCTTCCGAGTTCGTCCAAGTCAAGGAGATCCTAATAGATCACTTTGGAAATATAGAAGATGCAAAAGACCTAATTCAGAATGCAATGGTCGCAAGACTCCTAACTGATGATCTCGTCGTCTGGTTACGTGAAATGGACCGTGCCTTAGAGACGACGAAGTTTAATGACGAGGCAAAGTTTAGATTTCTCCGTACTTCAATAATGAAGATACCAGAGTTGGCGCATTTTGTCATCTTCAGGGGCTTTTTCGACTTTTCGACGGCGAAGCAAGCTGTCATAGACAACCATATGGGGAAGACTGCATTTCAAGCTTTCCATAGAGATGTTGCACCGACTAAGTTACTTGTTCGCTCGGACGCTTGTGTTTCAAATCTGGAAAAAAAGTTGATGCAGTGGCGGATCAACTGTCGAACCTGAATCTTATGATTAAAAAGACTACACAAGCCGGGAGAAGTTCCAAGATCGACGGAGAGCGTACTGGTTCGAATTGTAGTAAGCTGGTCATTTTGCGAATCTCTACAGTGAAAATCTCCATATAGATGCACGTTGCACGAAGTGCCACAAGATGGGACACTCAGTAGAGACATGCTGGATTCGAACGGATAAGCCGGAGAGAAAGGTCGAGGAAGAGAAAAAGAAAGATGAGACAAATAATAATTCTAATGTCAGCATTATTATGGAGAATGGAGACATGGACCCAGTTTTAGCGCCTAATCGGAATTCCCATGGACAGCACATGTCCAACATTGCCTGCCCAGAGGGCCTGGACCCCATTAATAACTTGGTCAATATAGTTCCTATTCCGGCCAGACCGAAGAAGAGGGTTGGTCGAAAAAGTCGAATAGATCCACCAAGAAGGATGTATTGAAGAATTTCCTAAGTATGACGTATATAAAGCACTCTACAATGTCCATTGTGGGATGAAATTTGGACAATTTCTCCGAGGAGATGCTATTGAAGCCAAGAGGGATCTGATAAGCGTGTTTAGTAAAACGTCGAC
>JAULBU010071895.1:0-10441 GCA_032358235.1 Odonthalia washingtoniensis | reverse complement strand
CGCCTGCTCGCGCTCGGCCGCCGTGTCGCTGCTGACGTAGTGATAGCTCGACGCCTGCTCGGCTTCCAAGAAGCGCAACAGGTCGTCGTCTGACATTTTCACGCTACTTGCCTTCGCTTGTATTCGATGGTCGGCAACTTTCTCGCCTTAGTTGCCGTGTCTGCAAACGTCAGATTCCAAGCATCTGCGCGGTTCGGGCTCTTGACACCGCGCTTACGCATCTCGTCTTTGCCTTCGACTTTCAGCAGGCCATTGCTGAGAATCGAGTAAGTCGGCGTGCTGAGTTCGGCGATGGTTTCCTCATCGTCCAACAGCTTGCAGTCTTTCGCCTCTAGCCAGTCTCGGCATTTGAACCACAGTTCATCCCGCAGCCTTGCGTACTGCCGCATCGGGGCGCCCTTGTCGTTACGCGGAGAGTCTGCGTTTACAGCTTCAGCCTCAGCTACGTTGATGCCGACAACAGGCAAGCCCAACTCTTTTAGCCGGTCAACCACACCGGCGCCGATGCCGATGACATCCACGTTTATGACTGCCGGCCGGCTTACCTCTGGCGTCGAGTCCCACTCTGCCTTGATAAGCCCGGTCGTTTGCATAGTGTCTTTGCCCCACCACTCACGACAAGGCTCTAGCATGTGGTTTCCCTTGCGCTTTGCCAAGCACGACGAGTCATCACCGAAGCGGGCAACGTCAACGCCCCACACAACCGGCGCAGCCCGCACCACCTCAACATCCCGGACCTTGGCGGCCTCAAGCATCTCAAGGCTAATGACGCCATCCGCAGCACTTACAAACTCACCAAGCACGCGCACCTTGAATACGGGACTCTGCCGCCCGTACTTCTTCGCCATGTTGTCAATGTACTGGCGCGACACCATCGGGCTATCTTCGCCGTTCCAGTGCAACGCAGCCCAAGCTGACCGCATCTTGTGGTGCGAGTCAAAGAAGTAGCCAGACTGCCGCGTAGGGTTCGCCGCCATCACGACGAATGCGCCATCCGTGGACAAAGCGCCTTCCGCGACTTCAAACACGTTATCCGCTACGCCTGACGCCTCGTCAATCAGGAACAGAATGTGCTCGCTGTGAAAGCCCTGCAACGCCTCTGGGCGCTCTGGCCGGCTCGTTCGCGCGACGCTGAATGACTCATTAGGCGCCGCCTTCATCCGAAATGCGCCTGCGCTCCATTCAAACTGCGAAGCCAACGCAGGGAACTTCAGCGCCATGACCCGGTGCCACTTGGCAATCTCAGACCACAGCACGTCTTCAAGCTGGTGCGATGTCGGCGCCGTTGCCGGCACCTTCGCCGGGAAGTAGCACGCGAGAAACCACAGCACGCACCACGCCATAAACGTGCTCTTGCCGGTGCCGTGTCCGCTGCGGATGCTTACGCGGCGCTTCTCGACTATCGCCTTGCTGGCCTGCCACTGCTGTTCTGTCGGCTTCGCGCTTAGAACCTCTTGCGCGAACAGCGCCGGCCCACCCTGACGCCAGCGAATGACCGACTTCTGAACCTCAGTCAGCGCCATTCAGTTCGGCGAGCTCTTCGGCCATTGATCGAACCGTGATCTTTCCACTGTGCTCAACAGCAGCCAAACGCGGATGAATGTACGGCGCCGCAGCTTTGGCCGCCTCGAACCGCATCATCGATGCCGCCAGATACTCGCGCGGTTCCATCTCATCGCCAGGCTCTTTGCGCATCACCTCAAGCATGTATTCCAGCGGAGTGATTCCGCCTTCTGCCGCAGCGTTTGCAATCTCGCGCGTTTTGGTCGTTGCCGCTCCAGGCTTCCGGCCAGCCCCTCTCCGGGCGCCGCCCCGACCGTTTGAATTGCTTTGATTGTTTGCGGACATTTCAAACGACTCCCTGTCGGGTTGGTCGGTAAGCCGTGCATCTGCCGAACGCTCTCGCGCTGCACGGAATCGGTGCGCCCTGCGTCATTGCCCTGTCGGCGCGATGGGGGGAGACTCGCTGACGCCTGCGTGTTCTCGGCCCATCTAGTGCAAAATCCCGCTTGATACGGGCTCTTTTGAGGCACCTACACCTCCTGCACTAATGGATGGGCCAGCCGTGCTTTTGCTCGCGGGTTGCGCCATTCTATACGACAGATGGCGCCAAGTGTCAAACGATATTTGCAATCAGCTTCGCCCGCCCGTCGATCACCAGTTGCGCAAGCTCTGCGAGCGAGCATTGCATGCCCTTAGCCGCACGGCTTGGCGCGCACGGCTTGACATACCACCAATTGATCGCCAGCAGGTTAGGCGTCGGCAGCGCAACCACGGCTTTGCCCACCTTTCCAGCATCTACCGCGTCGAATGGAATCTTCCCGCCGCTGCTGCTGTAGACCTCGCTGCTGCGGTACTGCTGGAACATCGGCGCGACTGAGCTAGGCGAGCCATTGACGACGCTGCGGCTCCAATTCACTAAGCGCCAGTGCATCGGCAGTTGATCTTCCGGGATGGCGTTGAAGTCTACGTATTGCCTCATCGCCCAAGCCTTTCGCGCGTCTGCGCTGCGTACCGCTTTTCCAGAATGCGCCGATGCTCCTTCGAGAACATCCCTGACGCCCCGATTATCGAATGGCACCCCTGCCGGCCCGGGCTGTCAGCGCACAGCGGATAGCACGTCAGGTCGCTCGCCTTCAGCCCCAGGCCCTTGCCCTCGTCCCCATGCGCAGCCTGAGACGGCCCCGGCCTGCCGCAGTGTGAGCACGGCAGCGATGCGACCAGACGGCGGTATGACTCGTCGCGCACCGGCTTTGCCTTCGGATAGCTGACTGTCATGCGAACATCTCGATCTGCCTCTCGTCACGCTCTGCCGGACGGCTAGTAAACGTCACCACCTTGTATATCGTCCGCGTCTCCGGCGTGAACACTCGCCGCGCGCACACTGGCCCGAAGTGCAGCGGGCCGCCTTTCGTCTGTATCGTCTGCGTCGCAGCGTTTAGGCGCCGGCCACAGTGCGCGCATTTCACGCCGTTTCCCACGTCACCACGACCTCGGCCGCGCCGTTCATCGCGTTGTCCCCGACTCCCATCCTAGGATGATTCCAGGTAGCGGCCCCTTATTTGCAGCCCTAAACCAATCGCTACCGATAACAACTATCTTTTCTCCAGGGTAATAGCGGGCCATTCGAGTGAGACGTGTTTTGCTTTTGGCGTCCATCCACCCTTTTACTTCGTGCCACTCGTGGCCGCCTTCTTTGAGCATCACTTTGAAGTCTGGCGTGTAGGCGCGAGCGCCGCGTTTAATAGACTCAAAAACAAACGTCTTGCACTCGTACTCCCACCCTAAAAACTCTCCGCGCTTCACCATGAAATTCAAATAGCGAGCATAGTTAGCCTCCCATGCTGAGCGAAAATACCGGCCACCAATGTCTTCGCGTCTTCCCCCTCGGGCTCGGCTGTATTTTGGCGTCATTTCGCCAGCGACAATTCTTTTCAGAAGGTTGTCGCTGCGCTTTTGGCGCGCAGATTCATTGTTCTGCGCGGATAACGGATCAGCCCATGCTTTTTTGCACGCTGCACGCATCTTAGCCTTTGCTTCCGGCGTGTGCTTCATTCCAAGTGCGCCTTTTGGGTGCCCATGCTCTGCGATGTACGCTTTGATTCGAGCCCCAGCTGCTGCCGCGCGATCAGCGTCACTGGAGAACTTCTTAAGTTTCGGTGTTTTCTGGTGCAGGACATCTTTTCTTTTTTGGTCTGTAAGTCCGAGCGCGCGAGCCTTGCGGCAAACATTGGTCTTGTGTCTGCCAAACAGATCAGCCAACCTATTCAGGCACAGCAGCTCGTTTACTGGCGCGTTTGCGTATGCCGCGCATAAAGCCTCAATCTCGTCTTGTGTCCACTTCATAGAACCTCTAGTGCTCGCGCAGGTTGGCCGTGCTCTCAATCCGCAGCGGCAGCAGCACGCAGACGACGTGCGTCGCGCTCATAGCAGCGACCCCTGAGCAACTGCGGCGGCTTCTTTTTCCTCGTTCGCCTTCTTGCGCTTCTCAAGCCGGAGCAGACTGAGCAGACTTTTCAGCACGTCATCGCGGACCAATTCGTCGTGCTCCGCAACGTAGGTATATCGATAGCCCTGGAACGTGATCCCGCCGAAGTGGCGCGCGATTGAGAAATGGCCGTTCATGCACCCCGTGATTGCATACGGAGCATCTTTCTTCAACGTCTCAATCGCCATAAGTTCCACGGCGCCCCAAGACTTAACGCTTTTCATGCCTGCTCTCTTTGCGCATCTCGCGTGCGCACGCATTCAGCGCATCGCCAACCCGTAGCGGTCTTCTTGCGCCCCAGCGTCAGCCGTGGCCGTTCGCAGGCGCAGCACCGAAACGTGACGCTAGAACCAGCGCCGACAGCACGCCATGGAGCATCCTGTCGCGGGGTGCGGTCGTCGCTACTCATTCATGCCCCGCAGCGCATGGCCGGCAAAGTACACAAGCTGCACGCCGCCGCCGCAGTTTGGCCTGCGCGGCTGCTCCTCGACCCCAACCAAGCCAGCATTGACGGCTTTGTCAAGCAACTGAGGCACACGCGATGTAGGGCTAGCCCACTTCACCCGGATGTCTTCGGTCAGCAGTTCCTCGTCAGGGTTTGCCCTGAAGAACTGCACCACGTTCCACGCGACGCTACCCGTCGCCAATTCTCCGCGCTTCGTCACTTCGCCAACTCCCATACGCTCGCCGGGCCCCGCGGCTTGATCGGCTTTGCCATTGCCACAGACACCCACCGCTGAATCGGCGGTGCATCATCTTCCATCGGCGCCTCGTCGAGCCCGGTCAGGTGCTTACGATTCCACGCCGCTTTTCTCAGCTTGTCGCGCCTGGCTTTGTCTTCGCTCTCGGCTCGCAGTCGAGCACGTACCGCTGGCGCGTGCTGAGTCAGGCACATCACAGTGACGTAACTTTGCCGCATGAGCGCGATTTCCCCGGCCTCTCCAAGTGCGCGGATTTGCTTGTTCACGCCGTTTGCCGAGACGCCTAGCAAGTGATGCGCCTGCTTCGATGTCAGTCCTGTAGGGTGCGCTTTCAGCAGGTCTAGCAGGCGGGGCCTGATTGCGCTTTCTACTCCCATTCGGGCTCCAGGTTAACTCCGCGATCCGCCGCGACCGATTGAATGAACTCGATGAACTCGGCAAACTGCCGCTTGCCCATCTTCGAAGTGCGCAGGCCGAGCATGACCATGCCTCCGTCGATGCCCATTGCTACGCGCTGCGCCTCGCGCTTGTAGGCTGCGGAGAGAATGCATTTCCATTCTTCGGCCTCTAGCTTGACCATCTGACCATTTACCGGCCATACAAGCTGCGCAGAAAACGCCGTCAGCAACACCCACAGCAGGGCGTTTTGTTCGCTGTTCCGGGTCGGCTCTTTCACCGTCACCACGTAGCCAGCCGGCGCCTCAGACACGGCCACGATGGCACGCCTACGGGCCTCATCGTGCGCGAGGACAAAGCGACTCACGCCGACGCCTCCGCGATCAACTCGGCCAGCGAAGCCCGCTCCTGATACTGCGGCGCCTCTCTGAGCACGCCGTCTCGGCCAAGAACACACAGACGCTCTGACGGCTGTGCTTTGCTGCGTGTGGTGTAGTGCGGGCAGCCTTCGCGGCGCAGGCACCAGCCGCCCATGCACGGAGTCATGCCACCCTCCGCACCGGACGAATCTGTGCCATGACGCGCGCCTTGGCCTCCCGGCTGGCGACCATCTCGGCCTCGGTCAACTTGCCAGCGTCAAGCATGGCGCGGGTGTCTTCGGCTGCCGTGGTCACTGCGCGTTCGATGGTCTTGTCTCTCGGCACGTAGAAGTCGAGCCAATGCGCGTTCAAGGCTTCCTCTAGGCAGGCGTTCGGGTCGTGCCCCGCCGCTTTCAACTCCATCAAGCGCTTTACCCTTCCCAACTGGCTGCGCGGCGACATTTCTTTTTTGTCCTTCTTGCGCTGCTGTACGTACTCATCCCAAAGCTCTTGGTCGATGTAGGCGGGGAGTGAAATCATCACGATTCCAGAGTGAACAAGTCGGCCGTCTTAGCCGTCGCTGCCGCGAGGTTCGCCACCGCCTGCGAGAAATAGCTGGCCTTCAACTCGACGCCTACAAAGCGGCGTCCCATCTCCAGCGAGACATAGCCCTCGCTGCCAATGCCCATGAATGGGCTCAGAACAATGTCGTTCGGGTTCGTCCAAAGCATCACGCCGCGCCGGATCACGTCCAGTTGCAGCGGGCAGATGTGCCGCTCGTCGTCGTGCTCGCGCGCGCTCATGTATTGCAGCGTGTCTGAGGCGTTGATGTCCATCCAGACCGGGCTGGCGACCTTCTGCCACAACTCGACGGGGAACTCGTCGCCGTGCGTGACGTGTTCCGACTCCCCAGGAGTCCGCATCGTGATGAGATAGTCAGGGATGCCCATGCGGCACATTTCGGACCTCTCACGGATGCTCTTGTGCAGCAGGCCCAGCGCCTTCGTGCGGGTCATCGCCGTTACCGGGTCTTTCCAGATCGTCGCCTTGCTGGCGAAAATGAACCCGCGATTCTGGAATGCTCGGATCAAATCGCCCGGAAAGTCCTTCAGTCCGATGTAGCCGTCGCGCTCTTTGCTGGCCGGCATGTCCATACAGTGAAAGCTGACGTTCCGGCCGGGCTTCATAACGCGCATCAACTCGACAATCAGGAAGTCCAGATGCTCGAAGAACTCCGCATCGTTGCGCACGTTGCCCATATCTCGCGGGCTGTTGCTGTAGGTGTAAAGACTGGCGAACGGCGGCGAGAAGATGCTGTAGCCGATGCATCCATCAGGCAGACCCTTCAGAGCCTCCACGCAATCTCCGTGGATGGCCGTGTATCTCTCTTTCACGACTTGATCGATGCAGTTCATGCTGCCTCCTTGAGAAATGCCGGCACGCTCACAGCGCGGCTGGCGTTGTATGGATTCGTTTCGCGCACGGTGCCGGTGACAGCCTGCATGACAGCCTCGCGCGTCTCTGCGCTCAAGCTCTCAGCCATCGCCTGCGCGTCTCGCTCTTTCCGCCGCAGGTTCGCCACGACGGCGCCTTCTGCGCTGCTTGCAAACACATGCACATGCACGTCGCGCTTCTGACCGAAACGCCAGCAACGGCGCACGGCTTGGTAGTACGCCTCGAATGAGTCAGTCACGCCGACAAACGCCATGCGCGCGGAGTGCTGCCAGTTAAGTCCGAATCCGCAGATGCTGGGCTTGCTGACCAGGACGCGGAACTTGCCTGCGGCGAAGTCGTGCAGCCGCTGCTGCTTGACTTCCACGTCATCAGCGCCGGCAATCTGCACAGCGCCGTGAATGGCCTTCGTCAGCGCGTCGCCCTCAGCGTTGAGGTCGCACCACACCACCCACGGCTCCGACGCCTCCGCGTTAACGATGGCGGCGCAGTCGGCGACGCGATCCACCACCGAAAGACGGCGCGCGTCACGGCGCTCGCTCAGTGTCTGTGCCTCAGCGGCAAAGAGCATGCCGTTCAGCGGCATCTCGGTTTCGACCGTGTGCTCGTGCAGGTGCAGCGGCGGCAGCGCATATGCTGTGTCGTCAAAACCGAGATCCGAAGGCCGGCGAACCAAAGCGCCCCACTGGCACACCCAGCGCCAGAACAACGTTCTAGCATGGCCTTTCAGGCGCCAGACTGAAGTGTCGCCACCGTCGTGAGTGAAGAATTCGGCCAGCATCTCGGCGCGCGTGCACACGCCCAGGAACTCGGCGTGCGTGCCCAACTCCGTCCAGTCGTTCGGGGCCGGCGTGGCAGTGGCACACAGCTTGAACTGCGTATTGCGGAACGCCGTCAGCAGCGTCTTGAGCGTCTTGGTGTCGTGGTGCTTGATGCACGAAGACTCATCGAGCACAATGCCCGCATAACCGGCCGCGTCGAACTTGTGCAGCCGGTCATAGTTCGTGATGACGATGTTCTGGCCTTCGGCATCTTTGGCTTCGCGGCAGTAGGTCATCTCCACGCCAAGCTGTGCCGCCTCTTCGACCGTCTGCGCGGCCACGGCCAGCGGCGCCAGAATCAGCACCGGCTTTCTCGTGTGATTGCGCACGGCATCGGCCCATGCGACTTGCATCCGGCTCTTGCCGAGCCCAGTGTCGGCGAAGATCGCAGCGCGTCCACGGCGCAGCGCCCATGCCGTCAACGCTGACTGATGCGGAAACAAGCTCCCCGGCATCGAAAATCCATCGGAGATGCCTGTCGCTGGTACAGTTGACAGCTTTCGGCGTATGTGCGCCGCGTACTCGTCTACAATTTCACTCACCGATGCACTCCTTTGCGTCGTTGCCATGAGCCCGCCACAGTTCGCGCTGCGGCGGGCTTTCTTTTGGGTGCCGGGCGTGTCCACAGCGGCCAGCCCCTTTACTACAAGGGATTGATTGCTTCGCCCGGCGTTGACTTATGCGCCCGGCCACTTATGGGCCGTGCCAAGCAAACGATAACTCTTGACGCGCTTCCCGTTCGGGAGGTCGTGCCATCGGTCGATGACGTGCAGCCCTTCGCGGCGCAAATCCCCGCATCGCTGAGACAGGCTTAGGCATCCCACCTCGCCAAGAGCATCCAATGGCGTGATCCACCGCTTTTTCAGCAGGTCGATCAATTCGGCTTTCATCGTCATTCTGGTCTCCGATTCACACACTCAAAAAAACCGTCTTTGCGCTCCATCGTCGGCTTCATCGTCGCCGGCCCGTACAGATGCGCCATGTGCTGACACGTCCTGCAAAGCGGGTGCGGTAGCTGCGGCCGGATCACTCCGCGCACTCCAGGGCAGCGCTCAAGCACGCTTACGCCTCGCCGTCTTCGCCGCGCCGATGATGCCGAATCCGACCCGGTAGCGGTCACACTCCGGTTCGGCCGTCAGTTCGCCATGCGTCAGCGCCTCGGCCTGCAACTGTCTCAGCAGCGGCGGGAACTTGCCCCACCGCGCCACGCTCGGCTGCTTGATGCCGAGAGCCAGCGCCACGCCAGTTTGCCCATCGTAGTAGGCGAGTAGGTCGTCTGTTGTCATGCCGCAATCATAGGGGAGTGAATGACCGCCGTGCATTGCATTTCGCTATCGGCTTGCCGATGTCGATAGCCCGCTTTTTGCGGAGCTTCGCGGCGAATGCTTTGATGGCCGCGTGATCGGCAGGATGCGCCCACAGCGGGCGAACTTGCTTCAGGCCCATGCGCTCGCGGCGGCGCTGGTGCATCGCCTGGCGCTCTGCGTTTGTTTTTGCGGTCATCGCGTCTTTCCTGTAACCAGCGCGCGGATAGCGACTGCGCAGCACTGCGCCTCTGCGTCGCGCGCGTCAAGCATTTCATGAGCCACCGGGTGCGCGACCGCGCCTAGTTGCAGGTTTCCAAGCGCCCGCGCCTCACATAGCTTCGCAGCTTCTTCCAGCGCATCGCGGCGAACTCTATCCACAAACCGGCGCAAGTCGTCAGGGTATCCGCTTGTATAGGTCGCACGCATCAGCGCCTCGATTTCGTCGTCTGTCATCGCGTCACTACGCAGGCGAATATTCGACGTCATCGTGTCCGTTGCGCAGGGCGTTTGTGATTGCGGCCACGCATTCACGGCAGGCCACAAGTCGGCCTTTATGCCTGCCATTCGATGCGGCGTGGTCAGTGTCTAGAAAGAATGGCCGCTCGTCTCTGCCGCACCATGTGCGCCGTCCATCTGTGCGGACACCGACGCCGAAGCCGACACAGTGAACCCACTCCGGCCGGTCTGCGGTTGCGTTCTCAATCATCGCGTCTCTCCTGTCATGGCGGCGTCGATGGCGGCGCTGCGTAGCTCTCTGATCGATTCATCATCCATCGTCATCCCCTTGATTGAACAGTCTGCGGTTTTTTAGGCGGCCTATTGCAGCGTCTGCTAGGCGAGCGGGTGCGTTAGGCCAACTTGGGCGGCTGGGCGGGGTTGGTCCATGCTACGTTAGGCCCGCAGCCTGTCCGCCACCCGGGTTGCATACCCGGCAATGTCCACCCACGAATCGTCGTAGTGCGGGTCGCCGCAAAGAATGCGGCTGATCTTGTGCGCGTTCATCTCTAGCGCCTCCTTCATGTCGGCGTCCAGCGCGTCCCACTTCGGGCCGTTGCGCATCACCGCCTTCAAAGCCTGCGAGAGCGCGGCGTTGTCCTTAAATGCGCCGTATCGAGCGCCACGGTCAGCCAGCAGCGGGTCAGCGTGCTGGTCAGGCGGCAGCGGCGCGAACGTCTCGGCCCGGTGTTGTTCGTCTGCAGTCATTTGCATTTGGTTCTCCATCATGGTCACGCTTCGGCCACAGCGGGCCTAACAGGCGGGTCAACCGGACCCGCTACGGCCTTCGGCCTACGCAGGCCGGTTACCATTTTCGTTAGGCGCTTCCCGGCGGGGCCGGCAGTGGCATCCAGTGCGTCACCAAGTAAAGCGGACAAATCGGGCCGCCATCAGGCATAGCCCAGCGCTGCCAGGTCGCGTA
>JAULBU010071884.1:0-10441 GCA_032358235.1 Odonthalia washingtoniensis | reverse complement strand
GAGAAAAGTACTCTAATCTACAATTCTACTACATTACGTCACCGTTTAGTTAGTTTGGCTTTAGCAATACCTGGTATGATGGGATTCCAGGTATGGACACAGGACGTTTCACAAGCTTACATCCAGATCCAGGATCTGACTCGGGACGTATATGTCAAACAGCACGTCATGTTTAACTTCGGTCCAGGCCAAATTCTGAACTTTAAAAAACCACTTTATTAGTTGGCTGGTGTTGGGGATTACTGGTTGATGGAGTTTAGCTCTTACGTGACAGGAACTAGAGAGAAAGATCTTGTCATGAAACCGATAATGGGTTATCTGTCGTAGTTATTCAAAATTGTGGAAGATGGTACAGTGGCTGGAATAATTGGTGTCTATGTCGATGACTCCAGGAACGGGGGATATGGATTTAGAGCATTTCGGCAAGAGAACTGAACAGAAGTTCGACCGAAAGGCGAGGGAAATACCACCCTTCTCCCTTTACATTTGTTGGAATGGAAGTAACAAAGGCTCACAATGACTTCAATGTACATCAAGGTAAATAAATTGACAAGCTCAATCAACTTTCTTCAACCGCTAGGTTAGAATCATTTAGATTTCTACGCTATCAATTGGCATAGTTGTCGAACTGTAGACCTGATGTAGTACCTGTAGTCAACATACTGTCCCAAGTCACTGAGTCTAAGTTAAACATTTCCCACGTGAAGGAAGCCAACAAGATAGTTATTCATCTACAAGCTGATCCAATGCTCCGACTACGGTTCCTGAACTTGGACATAACGACTCTTCGTCTGGTGATTTTAAAGAACGGATAGTTCGCCAATACGCAAGATCTGTCCTCTCAAATCGGATTCATCGTATTTCTTCAAGATTCCTCAGGACTATCGAACTGCTTGGACTTTAACAGCCGTGAATAAAGACGAGATGTGCGGTCAGTACTAGGTAGCAAAATATTTGCTTTCGCAGATGCGGTAGACGTTGCAAAACTACTTAGATTTGACATCCAACAGATAATTAAAAAGAATATTAACTTGCGAATACTCACAGATTCTTCATTTCTCTTCGACGTAATTACAAAGTCGTCATAGACGACTGAGAAGAGGCTGATGATCAATATATGTGCAGCTCGCCAAGCATGTCCGAGAGGAGATGTAAATGAAATAGGCTGGATCCGCCGTCAGAATAACGTGGCTGATTACCTCACCAAGTTTGATCCGAGTGAGGGACTACTGCGTTACATGAAGAATGGGCTGCTACAGTATGAACTAGAAAAATGGCAGTTCGTGAACATTCAGAAGTCACGGAGAATTCATTTAATGAGGAAGTACGTGATAGTAAGCCATCACATAATTGGCTCATACTCACCAAGAATGAATTAGAGCAAGTTACATACAATGATAAACATGTTTCTGACCAAGTTCGTCATGAAAGAAAATAGATGGGGTGTGAACTGAATCGATCACTTAATTGAAACGTAGTAAATACACTGTGAACCAGGAAGTTTATACGGGCAAAGATACACGCGTAAGAAACTGTAAGGACTGGTATAATTCGAGACGTTAATGATCGAGTAAGGTACTGTGCAGTGTATCGTGTGACGACACTCAAGTACCAACATGAGATTAGTGACGATTTAATCGTTAGTGGAATTGACTTCCGTAATGGAATTGACTTCTTCAATGGAATTAAATTCATTAATGGAATTGAAAAGTTTTTTATGATGAAAGTGATACGCCTTTAACGGGTTTTTGGTTTAATCAGTCCTAATTATTGTCTCTCATTTTGAGACAATGTTGACCGACAATTTGCAATTCAGACTCGCTGAAAGGGCACATGTACAACTTTGCGGAGCAAAGTTGTTACAAATACAATGACCACTAGCCGCTTTATTATGCCCAGAAAATAAACGTCTAAGCCACTATGTCATGTTATAACTATCGCGTTGTAAAAAACATCCTTTATCTGAATTTCCCAACTGTAACTTATACAACAGTCAGCATATTAAAACAGACTAACCAGGAAAAAAGCGACAATTATATTGACAATAATGTTTTGGGTCCTTGGAAGCATGAACCCACTAGTCGATACATCACGCGAAGCGGGTCGCCAACAGAAAACAGTGTTTCATTGATTATAGACTACTGTAGATGTGTGGCTTAAAACTAAGTGTAAAAGTAGAATTAGTTACTGTCATTTCTTCAAAAATTAACAGTAATGTATTCTGTTTATCATATCCCTTTTTTAAAATAAAAGTGATATGATAAACATAGTAAGATTAAATAGGATATTCTTCTATTTTCTCCTAGAATGTTTTTATCGAGAATACTACTAAAATGGAACTGACATAGGGAGGAATTGCAATGTGTTGTATATGGAGTGTATTTTACTTTTCAATTTTAGCTGAAGAGCAGGTGATCTGTGAGTTTTTTCGATACCTTCTCTTTAACACGTATCATATGCATTGTAACACATGACACGTTACAAGTCCTTTTTCACATCACTTTAATGATTATTTAATCAGTCGTTGAGATGAAGAAATCTATGTCGATTACCTTCTTCTATCATCGATTGAAGTCACCCCACATGTTGTGGGCCTACATTGACTTCACTGATCGCAAATCGAATATCATGCTACGACAAGTTAGCACAATAAAATACCAGTCCACATACCACTATCCAACCCTAACTACAGAATTTATCAATCATATTCACATTCATTTTATTATAATCGGCAACGCCGTTCACTCTCTATAACCATAGGTTAACACAAACTACATACCTTCTGATTAAACACTACCACATAATCTATGAATACTAAGACTACAAACATGCCCATCCATCACCCCACCACACTAAACTTGATCCTGACAATCTGGACCCATGACTCCATGCCATACAATGTGAAGCCGACAATTTACTGGTAAAGAACCAGATTGAACATATCAACCATATCCATGATCAGGAATGTCACAGAGAGTTCTCTACTTTCACTAGCTTCATAATATCCTCTCTTCCCAAATCTGTAGATTCACTTGTCATCAATCCTGCTACACCGCCAAACCCATGTCTCATTATGAGATGCGTGCATCAAAAACTGGAAAATAGAAATGTTGCAGACCATGATACGTTGGAAAAAAAGGCAGGCAACACCATCATTTGAAAATTTTAAACATCAGTTGGTTGAATAACTGTGCATACCAAGCTGCGCGGCCTAATGCTTGTCGCTCACTACGCCAACATCGGAACTGAGCAAACGGCCATTTAGTTCATCATCAAGGGTTTACATAATGACTATACCTGCAATTATATCATCCAATTTTAGATCGTACACATACCTGAAACAATTAAGACTGTCCACACAATGATGGAATCCATTTCACAAAATGTCATTCCGATATGCACATTACCATCATTCCCAACATAACACCCCAATTTTGTCAGTTCCATGCTGCAATAACGGGAAGATCGTACAATCATTCGGATAGTGAATACCGCGACCCTGCAAACCCCTTAGGAAGACACTACACTCATAATTTGACACCACCCCACGTCCATCTTACCAACAATCTTCACGCTCACGTTACACATATCAAAACCGTCCCCATATCAGACTGTCAATGGATCACGTATAAGCATTGCAACATCCTCTTCCAAACGCATATGATATACCAAACCAAAATGACAATACATCCTCCAGCTCACGATACACAGCTAGGATGATGACGACAAAAACTCCAGGAAGATAATTTTGGACATTGCAGCTAATTCTACACACTCACCTACTCAAGGTCCCCTCATGAAATCCGTAACAGCACCACTCAATTCCATCAATGCCACCAAAAACCGCACTAAAATCACCCATGCTAGGCCGATAGATTTAATAACTACCAATGGTATCATTCGTACACAGAGAGTCACCGCTCCTGAAATCCATGACACCCTTATCTCGGTGCACAGCTTGACGTCACGTGGCAAATCCATCCTCTTCACGGACAATCATGCTTTATATTTACCCACATAATTACTAAAGGCACCTTATATGCCCGAACCACTTGCCACATGGCAATATTAGGCGTACACATTACATCCCATTAAATCTGCGCCCACCACCAAACCATATACAAAGCCAACATCCCGTGTCATTAGTTCCAATCTTCCACGTCCTCCCAAATATCCCAAGTCATTCACCAAAATACGAAATGACGAATCAACACATGTCGCTTTCTAGCCATCTCCAAAAACTAAATAATCACAAAACCGATCAAATGTGAACTCGAAAAAAAAATCTGCATCGATAATAACATGACAACTTTCATCCCTACCGACGTTATACCCGAATGCAAACCGCACTTAAACTACCAATGGCGCTACAATTAGGATTAAATCACGCCCTATCATCCTCCCCGCACCATCATACAATCAAATATGTACCCAGCCTTGTCTCACGTTAAACTACCAGCTTACACGATTATCACCTGTTACAGCTGCGAGTATGGCAAAAAGTCGCAGGTCCCACACTAACACTCCCGGAAAACCACCACAACGCCTGGTAATACAATTTCAAGTGACACCATGGTCCCAATAAACCCATCATCAGGTTGCGAACACCGGCATATTGTCACGTATATAGATTCTGCTTCGCGCTTTATCATCGCGCAACCAATAAAATCCCGTGCAGAACTTGCACAAATTATACCACAAACACTCTTATACATTTCATATTTACATGGCTGCGCCCACTCCATATTTCACTCAGACAACGCAAAAGAGTACAAATAAAACAGTATTACACCATTCTTACGCAATAACGGCCTCAAACAATCTTAAATAACCCCACATCAACCTAAATCAAATTCACGCGTGGAACGTATCAATTAGACACTAATGAACGCTGCTCGCTCCTCATGGGCTCATAGTCACCTTCCCCGGAGTTTTGGTATTTCACGATTTCGGATGCCACCGTGGCATACGTCACGTATAAATGCAACCATATGACATATTTCGTTACAAATAAAACCCCAATATCTATCTGGTCACCAAAATACCCATTTCCGACATTATTCTTCTTACCGTTCGGAACGGTTGGTACCATTGCGGATTACAACAAAGAGAAATCAAAATTATACCCTTGCTCCCGACCGCCTCGATTTCTATATAAAAAAAATCACTCCCACATTCTTATGCTCATACTTGATATAAATACACTCTCCTTCTGCCATGTTGTTGACTTCCATCCATACCACCCATCTTTTAAATCCGTACATATGATTGGATCCGCATTCAAAGTCCATTATGGACATGTTAATCCCGCATCGATTGGTGCTACAACACTACTCCTCAAATCCCTGAAACAACTCGTTCAATACAGAGACCATATTCTCTGGTCCATGACTCATGATGATGAAATCACCGAGCTTAACGCCAACAATGTTATCATATGGATACCAAACCATTCTTTATCTTCGACGAAAAGAATACAAATAAAATCAATTGCCCTCACTATGCAATGCAAATACAAACATGACAATGATGGTTCCATCCTTTCTAGAAAAGTGCGCTATGAGCTTCAAGGGGATCTTATGAAACAACATCTGCAATACAACTCTGACAACACCAGTGCGTATACTGCTGAAAAACATACTCTCGCATTATCTTTGCACATAGGCGACATCACAGACAAAATTTGCGCCACCTCAACATTTCCTCTGCGTGTACGCATGAAAAATATGACCCTAACCACACTATCTACGTTCGTCAATTGCTACTTTCTAACAAATACTTTCCTAACCAAACCTCCAATTCAGACTAATTCTTAAGAACCTATACGGTTCCAAGCCATGTAACATCTAAATCACAGGTCTCCATGCGCATCTACTCCTCGACGGATATCAGCCATCTCAGGCTGATCCATGCATCTAATTCAAAAAAAGGTGGCAACATTCTCATCTCGGTCACCATAGATGAATTACTTGTTACTGACGCAACTGACAGAGATATCGACGAGTTCCCCCATCATCTGCGCCGCAAATACTCCGTCAAAGACCTTGGTCGTCCTATGTCGAATGACGCCGGTAGCTGCGAAACTACTGTATTCGCGGGGACGGCAATCAGCACCTTTTATTGGAATAAAACGCACGTGTCGATCACTTAACGAGATGGAACAGTATTAGCGTAGCGTGGAGTGTATAGCGATCAGCTGGCGGTAAAAGGGAAGAGAGGTGTGTATGTAGTTACCAAGATATTGTTCGCCTACAGTGGGTGATGTGGGATATTGATAAGGCGAAGTAAAATGGGAGACAGTGCGTATGTAGTTACCAAGGTATTGTTCGCCTTCAGTGGGTGATGTGGGATATTGATAAGGCGGAATAAAATGTGAGACAGTGCGTATGTCGTTATTGAGGTATAGGTCGCCGACAGTAAGTGAGGAAGGAGGAGAAGGACAGGAGTCAGAGGGAAAAGGAGAAGGGTAAGAAGTGAGTACAGAGAAGGGTAGTAGGTGGGGCAGGTATGAGAGCGTAGCTCAGCGGGGAAGTGGTCACCGCGTATGGCAAAAGGGGTACCTCCGTATCAATACGGGGTTGAGAATTTGAGGTGACTAGGTATCAATACCTTGTCGGTAACAAGTTGAACGGTGTTTGATGATGTAACATGAAAGTGAAAACGAGAGAAAAACTGAGGGAAGGAGAATGGAGCTGGTGGCGTTCTTATAGAAGAGTAGAACGCCGGTAGGGAATACTAAGACAAAAGATAATGGGTAGGTCCTGAATAGCGTGGAGGTGATTGTTTTTTGGAAGATACGATTATAACGGAGGGGTCCCAGAATAGTGTGGGTGCCTTGACAGTGGGAGAGTAGAGCTGGAAGGTGGCTCGCAAAATGTGAGAATGATAGAAAGTGTGGGGTGTGGTTTACACTTGTCCCATTTATCTATGTCGCAGTTATTCATCCTACAAAATTCCTTGGTTGGCTTGTCTCGTATCCTGAAAACGGTGATATAGCCCTTTCTCAGCCAAATTTAATTCGCAAAGTGGCATGAAAGCTTAAGTTGCAAAACAGAAATCCACGTCATACTCTTCTTCCGCATATGCCTAATTTTCATGGTACACATGAAGGAAAATACTAAGCCCAACACTAAAAGCAACATACATGTCTGCAATCGGGGACCTTCGATATTTGGCGGATAAAATTAGGTATTACGCTGCGTTCGTTACGGGACGACTCGACAGATACATACAAAAACGAACAGACCCTCAAATGTCTCTCCTCAAACATCTGGCCCGCTATATACATGGTACGCCCAACGGTGGCCTTCCTTTAAACAAAAACTCAAATACCCTACTCTCAACATATACTGACTTTGACTATGCCGAGTTACACGACCGCAAATAAACATTTGCGTCTATACGCACGTACTATGGTACGCTGATTCACTGGATATCCAAAAACAATACACTGTTGCGCTAAGCACCTGCGAGGCCGAATATGTGGCCGATGGATTAGCGCTCCAGAACACCATTTCGATTGCCTCATCGCTGTAATCGCTTGCAATACGCTTACACCAACTCCCTTTTTCGTCAATAACTACGGCGTTTTGTAAATATCAAAACATACTGGGAAAACAGGGCACCGCAAACACATTGACATTAAGACTCACCATCTCCAACACCATGTGAATCCAAAGACGATAGACATTATTCATGTCCCAACAAAAGACAATATAGCAGACATTCTCACAAAACCTTGCAACCTACCCGACATAAACATATCATAACAACAATCGATAAACCACCAAATACAAGAATATCTACTTCATTAAATGCCCTCAGGCACAGGGGAGTGTGAGACCTTCTGTTTCCTTCGATCTATCATTGAGAAAAGTGGACTCTTTTCACACTTATATTGCAATACAGCATGAAATACTTGCCTTATGCATGAATAACAAATATATGCAATCGCACAAGACCATTATTCCATTTTTTTATTTTGACTTCCATTATTCTTCCATGTTTTTCTCTCACCTCCGTTTTGTGAGACCTTCTCTTTAACACGTATCATATGTACTGGAACACATGACACATGACACGTTACACGTCCTTTTCCAAATTACTTCAATGATTATTGCAGGAGGCGATGACCGGAAGAAATCTATGAGATTGTCTTCTTCTCTCATCGATTCAAGTATCCTCGCAGTTTTGAAGTAAATTCACTAATAAGAATTCATTTACTGCATGAGTAAATTTCCAATGTATATATAGGTGAAAATGCAGTTTTAAGTCATTTTTGATTCTCAAACTTCTTAATCGGAGAGTAAGTCACAGCCACTTTACTTACATTTTAACGGCAAGGTGTATGCCAGCTATTTAGCCACCTTGGACGGAATGTGGATCTAACGGAAAACGGTCATAAAAGTAACTGAAATTATAGAAATTTTGTTCACAGTAAGTAAATGGGAATTTGAGAAAAATGTTGATTGACATTATTTTGACGATGGTTTATGTTCTGAAAGAGTCTGAAACGGCAATAAATTAAAAGTTTCGTATTTGAGATATTAGTAATGCCATATGCATGATGTTCTGGAGAGACTATGAGGTGGAGAGATCACACGTCCGAAGTGAATCTAAACAGGTGTTAACAAAAAAGGTGGAGAGTCCTCCTCAAAATCTCCTCGTTCATGTATTAAATAAAAATGAATCAAGAAAATCAATAAATTCGGCATCGCGACAGTGCAGACAATGGGGAACCTTCTTCTTTATGAGCAGATGGAGCGTAAAAGAAGGTTGACACTGAAGATGGGTAGGGGGCTGAAGAAACATTCAATGGTGTAGTACACCATCCAGCGCAGATTGGGGGTTACCGATCGGTAAGAGCGTTTACATAGCGGAAATTATGCTCAACGAGACGGTGGACTGTGATACCGTCGCGAAGACGAGTGAGGGAGTTCAGACGGTCCCGTGCTTCAACACAACTAGTGACACCTTTGGGTGGGCGAACACGTGGGGGAGCAACTGGAGTTACGTCTTCGTCTAGCCTAGTAGTGGGTGCTTCTGGTGGCTGGTTCGTGAGACTTCGTAGGAGTTGAGGCAAAGGTTGGCAGTCGAGTTCTCACAAGGTAGAATATGACCGGTCATGTCGGCGTCGGTTGGAGTCGACGAGGCCGTGTTTATTAGGCAATACTGGAAGCTAAACGAGGCCAACCAGAGTGCGAGTAGAGACGTGTAGGCGGAAAAAAGGGAAAAGGAAAAAGCGTAGAAAGAAAAGGGAGACTGTCGAAAGGAATGAAAAAATAGAATTGGGCTCCAAAAGTAGTGTGCGTACATCTCAGTACCGGCCGCTGGGCGAGGTACTACACGAGGCCCCCCTCCTAAGCGATTTAAAGAGTCCTTTCCTCTCCTTGATAAACCGCTGTCGAGGGGATCGTTGGTACCACATTGTGTTTCTTGCTCGTGAGTATTTTTGCTTTGTTTTGTTTTTCTTTGTTTTCCATTTTCGTTCGTCTTGTTGTTCCTTCTTCTTGCACGCCACCAGATGCTATGTGGAGAGGAAACCCCCGGGAGCCGGGGTCAAGTAACAACCCATATGCCCAGGCCCACGCGGCTGCACGCGGTGATGTGCCCACACACGGAGCGGTGTGCGTAGCCGAGGAGGCCGTCGCTGCAAGATATCCACTGGTAAACGTGTCCGGTGTGAAAGTGCCGAGGGTTGGTCGGGATGAGTCCATGGTGAGTGCGGTCGTACCTTTTGCTACACTAGCCGCTACACCGGGGAGAGAGGAGCTTCCGATGGTGGTGCCTTGCGCCGTGTGGATGAGGCTACGGGTCAAACTGCCTGACTTCATCGCCACCTATCGCAGGCTTGCTTCGTCGTTGAGGTGTTTCAACAACAAGCCGTTAATATCGACGAATGAACTGGTGGAAAGCCTCACAGCAGTAATGAACAGCTGCGGATATCTGGAGACAAGTCGAAAAGAAGGGAGAAGTCAAGGAAATGGTGTGGTGGTGGCTAACCCGTGTGAAGGCAGCCGCGCGGAACGCAATACTGACTACCTCTTGATGTTGGTCGGGCTTTTACGGATGCAAAGCGCGAGCCTTCTGGTGGAAGTGGTTTCCGGTAATCAAGCCCATCGTCGTGGCGCTGGTGAAGGGGATATGAGTGGTTGTCCTTTGGTTCACTTTCGCGAAGATCCGTCGGGTTAAGAGCCGGCTGGGGGTGGAAGTCGATATGACCACGGACCTTGGGATTCAAATCGTTATGTGGCAGGGGGATGATGACAACAGTGGTTATAGCCGTGTCGGACCGTCCAGTGGGGACGGCGGTGAGCGCTCCAACCATCAGTATGGGTATTAGAGTCTCGCGGGCCCATAAGAAGGTTGGGGTACCTATCGTGGAGGCGATCATGCTCAGTTTTACGTGTACCGCGGAGGGTACGGGAACAGACAGAGCCAG
>JAULBU010071873.1:0-10442 GCA_032358235.1 Odonthalia washingtoniensis | reverse complement strand
AACAGAAATGACAACCAGTACGGGGCTGTAGATCTATGGTCACCAGGGAACCATCTTTCTAGTCAAGGACTATGTCGTTTCTGAGCTCGAGTCGATTGATCTGCACAAATACAGTTGGATTTCATCCCCGATCGAGCCGTTGTTGAACTATATTACCGCTCGCCCTGATAACATATTTGATTCCACAAGTATCGTGGAGTTGGGTTTTTTATATGATGAAATTGCAAAGAATACCGGCTTAACTGTGGACAAGAAGTAGTATATCTTACGCCGTGTAACTTTTACTAAGGACGTAAATGTAATTGTACGTTTCATGGCTTCGGATCGGAACAACGGAGGCATCTCCACATTTTGGCCATTTCAGCTTCATACACTTGCTGCTGTAAAATTTCAAATAAAATCAGTTTATAATTTGAATAAGGGGGCAAAAATCTTTTCAAAGGTGGTCGCGACTGATGGTTATTACAACTTGGAAGTCAACAAGCATGACAAAATTCTTTTCTTCATTTTTATAGAAGAATATTGCAAAATGAATCCAAATTCCTTCATAGTTGTGCACGGTCCGGGTCACAGGGCTCCACTTACTTTTTATAGCAGTGTTTATGATCGTTCCAAGAGAATATTTTGTAGAAGTAAGGATGATGAATGTCTCCGGGCATGATTAATAAATGGTATATACCAGTTCTCAAGTTATCAAGCCGTTCGTGCAATTTAAACGGGTCCTGTTTGGCAAGAAAATATTAGACAAGCGAGCCGGTGGTTACAGGGTTACTTCCCGCTTTCAACTTGTACCGCGTTAAGAACTGCTTGGAGCCATCCGATATCTGGTTGAATAAGCAAAGGAGGGGGTGGTTCTTGGTTAAGTTTAATATGTACTTGACGGCAGAAGACTTTAGGAATGAAGAAGATGCCTTTAATCATGTTGTATGCGTTGATTGATACATGCAAGTGATATTCGATCTATGGGAGCATTAGGATTCGAACTTTACTCCTTAAGTTCTCTTCCGGTGTTGCGGCCGTCGAGCAACAGTATTATTTAGATCACTGACATTCGTTATCATTGGGAAGCTCCACCAAAGCGCGATACGAAACGAAAACAGCGCGGGTCTTGGAAGAAGGACAGTAGCCCTGCAGCCGAAAAGAAATTTTAGATAAGCACACGACAGCTAGGGATATCTATTTGTCTAATTCTTTAGAAGTTTCCAGGCGCTAATTTTATCAAATTATGCAAGTATGAATCCTGCATCGCAGAGGAAATTAGAGCATAACAGCACGACCGCTATGGATATCTGTTTGTAAAATTCTGTAAACATTGCGAGGTGATAATTGTAGCTAATGGTAACCTTATCACAGTAAATTATAAAAAGATTTGAAACTAAAGCATCAGTGTGTTCATATTAGTATTATCGAAATACCTTACTCGTCCTCACTGGACAACTCATCATGAAACAATGCTGACGGGTTATTCGTGTCTATGACATTCTGATCAATTTCGTCACAATCGTCGTCACAATCGTGCATTATGTCAATTGTAACATTCTCATTGAAACCGTAAAATGTTCCATCTATTTTTGCAGAGTGAAAAACAACACAATCGACGGTGGTACCTAACCAACCGCATATGACGGAAGAAAAGGTTTGCTTTCAAAGTGCTATAATGGATTTGTTATTCCCTGGATGTTTGAACGCAATGGTGAACTCTCGCTTTCTGTTTCTTAATATTTCTATTTCGTCTCCTTTTTGTTCCATT
This sequence comes from Odonthalia washingtoniensis, assembly GCA_032358235.1. NCBI lineage: Eukaryota > Rhodophyta > Florideophyceae > Ceramiales > Rhodomelaceae > Odonthalia > Odonthalia washingtoniensis. The sequence goes on along the minus strand of JAULBU010071873.1, from coordinate 8,692 downwards.
GAAATCGCAAACTGAATCGCACTTCTTTCATTCGAAAGATACATCTGGAACGCAACAAGGTCTTCAGTAACAATATTTTTAGTTGCAGTTGGCAAGATTGTCTTGATCTTCTAGATGATTTATTCATAACTGTACCACCTTTCCTCGTTTTACCACTATCCTCCCTTAATTCCTGTTGGTCATCATTCTTGTCCACGTCAGAGTCAACCCGGAAGCGGTCAATTATCGAATTCATTATCGCATCCATGCGAGATATTGTCAAAATGCTATAATTGTCCCTTAGATTCAACTTAATACGTCGAAACTCCACCTTGGATTCCCTTGCTGACTGATTCCGAAACAGTAAGTCCACACAGTATTTTTCTTCTAATGGAATCGGAGAGCAGTTTTCTCTACAAATTTCTAAAAAAATTCAGCTTTTTCCCACCCAGATGTATCTCGCGTTCCACATGGAATTGCTTTTTACAACTTTTTGTATAATTCTTCCATCTCTTCCTTCCTCTTCTTCTCAAATTGTTGATTGCCTACCTTTGGTCTGGATGCTACGACTCTTGGATATCCAAGGGAGGAGATGAATACCTCCTTTCCAAGTTTCTTCTTAAATTTGATGGCTTGTCCACACACAATTTCAGATCTACTAACAATACTAGATTTCTGAGAAGTGCACTGGAAGACACTTCGTTCTAGATCCACGGATGGAAATTTATCCAAACTATTACGAAGAACATGAACAGTACTTTTACCAACAAATTTATGTATAGTTTCCGGTTTTGATGTATATAGCGTTCTTCTTGTTGACTCATCTATTGGGAAAATTGGAAAGAAGAGAGCCTTTACATGGTATCTTCCTTCTTCTCCGATCTCTGTTACGGGCAATGGACATCCTGTTTCATTCAAGTACATATCATCTCGGAGAAAAGTTCGTTAAAAGACTTCCAATCCCATTAATCCTCCTCTTCAGTCTCTCTGCGTTCCTTCTTCTTGAAATACAAAATGTGGACCCAATCCAGTTTCGAGAATATATCATCACCATATGATTCACAAACTTCATTGCTGAACTGCTGCACGTATTTTTACATCTTCGCGACAACTTTTATTTCATGTTGTTGTACGCCTGCTGGTACCTCTTTATCTCCCATCTCTTTTCTTATCATGTTCCGTAAATCCTTCACATTCCTAAGTCCCTTCCACCTTGACGCTGTCGTGGAAAATTATCTTGAAGTTGACTCGGGAATTTGATTCTGGACACACTTCATCTCAACATGAGTACGCTTCAGGCCCTTCGACAAATGTTCACATTTCTCTTTCCAAAGGGGCAACGACGCGCACAATCCTTGACTGATCCGCTTATACGACTCCAATTCTTTCTTCAGTTAATTGTACGATTCGGCACTGATAATTACAGTCAAATTGGCATTTTGTTTCGGTTGAGTTTCTCAACAACCCACATTACCAACAGTTTTTGATTCTCTCCTTTCTAGAAGATTTATCTGCCCAGAAACAACATTATTTCCTTTTACCTCCTTCAGTTCTTTAACTATGTCTCCTTGTCCATTAAATTCGTATGAAGGAGAAATTTCAGCACCACCTCCATCATCAAAAACAGCTTCATCACCATCAATTGTACCACCTTCATGAACTCGGCGATTTTCTTCAGCACCAACACGAATACCCTTCGAACTTCTATTTAATCCACCAAGACATGTTCATTTGACAATCTCCCTTCCAATATTATCAGCACCATCAGAATTAAAATTACTATTCCGGACGCTTTCACGTAGAGTTTTATGAAGATGTCTTTTCCTTTTGCATGTCTTTAACCCAACAACTTCACCATCATCACTTTTACGAGCAACGACATTTTCAGCAGATGATAAAACTTTATCTTCATCACATACTGCAACTCTTGCGTACCTATTTACAACCTAACTGTTACTCCTTCGCCTTGTTGTTCGACGAATGATGGTTCCTTCCACCGCCAATGATTTACCATCTACAACGTTCCCTTCCATGGTATTAGAGCCAACACTCATCCTCCTTCTTTCCTGATATTCCATGTTGTTCTCCGACTCAATTTTTTCGCTCTATCCACCACAATTTTCACGCACATAAGGATTCTTTCTTCGTAGTCCCCACCTAGTCATATCACCAACATCTGCCATTTGTTCTGTACAGGCATTGTTACTGCTTGGTTCGTATTGTGAAAACGCTGTGGGTGACTTACATAAATTTTATACTTGAATATTGGCTACTTGAACATAGTACATATGTACCAGGAGAATAGGAATCTATTTATGAAAGAAACCATTTCACAATTTTCATGAAGGAACAATTCTACTGTAATGAACGGCTCCTTTTATCAAAAAGATCCGTTTATTTATTTGCAAGACGCATTCATTGTGTAATGGAGGTGTAACGACACTATTTATTCAGCCGGAGAACTCACTTCCGGTTACGTACTCGTACTCTTCGGTCTTTCTTCTATAGTATCTATTAACGTAATAGATTTTTGAGGCCCACCCCCTTCACCACATCTCAATGTATCATATCCATTCTTCTTACTTAAAGAAGTAGAAATCATTTGCATTTCCATGTCTGCAGGGACGACATGTACAATTCCACAAATTGAATCAACTGTGGAAATTCCATATTGCTTCCCTGAAGTACTCATTCCAAATTCACCTTCATTTCTTTGCCAGAAAATGCGAATACAGTTCAAACGTTTGTTTATTTCATCCACTTTCAAATCCTTGTTAGACAGAACATCGTAGTACTGCAGAAATACCAATTCCTGTTCAAGTTTTGGATTAAAGGCTGGACATTGTATCCTACCGTGTTCCTCACATTGTGACCTGCAGTCAGATCCAATTTGAAGTCGCATAAATGCCAAAGCCTGGGCAAACCAGATTCGCATGTATCCATTGGGTATGGGACACCTATCATCATTACCACCTTCTACCATAACAGAATCAAGACGTGGTGTTGTACTTTGATAAAATCGACGGTAGTTATTGACTTACTCACCTTATTGTCATCTTTCAAGTACAATACAAGACACTCTTTCAACAACTTAGATATACCGAGAGAGAGGTTATGCATTGGTTCATATTCAAATATTGCATATATGTCAACTGATGAATGTATACCAACAAATGGAAACTTAGAAAGCACAGGCGTTACTGGTATCACGGAAATGTGTTGAAAATCGTTCAAAATATCTTCATCTACACCATTCATACATTTGAACATAGTACTGGTTACAGCTAACGACCTTTCGGCCACTTCTGTAACAAAACGCAGGCTTTCCTTTCCAACCAAACATCTGTGGCATGGTGAATTTGTGTTTGTGTTTCGCTTTATACTGAGCATATCTTTGTCATCAGGTATGTCCGCCAAATAGAATGATATCATCAAGTGGTCACGAACCCTTTTCAAATCTGCCGTCTGAAACACCACCCCTTCCATAGCCACATTAATTAATGGCTTTAATATATATTCAATACTCTTGTGTAGTTCCAGTAATGTCTTGTCTATTTTTTTTACTACTTTCTTTTCCAATTTGGCCTGCCTGTGTGAACGCGACAGGGAGATAACCAATTATTGAGTCACTGCATGAAAACATTTTTCGCCTCCATTCTTCCTTGAAATTGAAGAGAGTAAGATGAAGTAGATAGAATTGTAAGGATGACGTCTTCAATGATGTCTGTGACTCGTCACTGTATATCTGCAACAATTCAGCGAACTATTGTTCCCCGTCAACAGCAATCGTACACCATGTTGCATTTCTCTCATTCGACATCTTTATAATTCTTTCAGCTTTCGCTGCCGCTTTCACACCCAAATCTGAGTTCATAGGGTGACTGCGAATTGTGAAATGGTTAGGAGCTTTCGCATATAACTCTTCTCTCCGAACTATTTTAATTTGACCTCGCAAAACATCTATGGGGTCCCTCCAATACACTTCGTAATTAATTGCTTTCTCCGACGTCTTCTTTTCTGCCTTGAACCCCTTTTTCAATAGTTTCCTTTCCGTTCTGAGCTTTAGACATTCTCCTATCTCATCCATATTATTGTATCTTTGAATAAACTGTTACACTTTTCCACAATGTTTCTTAAAGACTTTTAATAGCCGATTACATACACTCTCTCCTACCTTTACAGTGAGTAAGAATTCTTTATCGATAATAGCATTCACCTCCACATTTACTTCAACATTACCATCATCACAAAAACTCGATGGAGGTTCCCGTAGATCTTCTGGTATTATTTCTTCAATTGTAGATAGGTACTGTCTGTCGTCTTCAGTATCATCGTAGTTTATTTGATTCGTCATCCGGTCGACTGGGATTCTATCACCCAATTCACCAACTTGGTGGGATGGATTTAGAACTAAACGACGTCGTTTATTCCTGCGTTCATCGTTTTGCTACACGCCATCATGACTCATGAAAACGTGCGTTTGCAATCCGTTAGTGGTAGAACATGAAAAAGAACAAGATAAATGAGCACATCTAAATCTCAGAGAAGATATGCTACTAAAAATCTCTGCTTCTTTAAGAAGTGCTGTTTTAAAATGACTACGTTCTATGAAAAGGATGAGGTTGGAGCCTTAATTGTACCAATTTTGACTGTCAATACAATTTCGACGTTCATCAAAATTATTTTGACAACCCTCAAAATAATTTTGAAGATCAAAATTGGTTACAGGAGTTTTCGGGAATCCAATAAAATGTCGGTAATGCAAGTTCTTACATTTTGAGCCATCCCGAAAATTTTTCGTTTATCAAAATTGCCCACACATTGAACAGTCCATAAAATTTGTGATTTTGGAAACACGAACATTATTTTGATACAGTACGAAAACTTTTTGGGAATTATTTTCACAGATCAAAAAATAAATTAAAATTTTGACATCCCAAAAACTATTTGCTCTTTTTCGGAAACACAAGATACAGACGGGGGGAACCTGCCCCTGTTAATCAGACGATCCGTAAGATGGAATAGGTTGTGTCTAATTCGCTGGTCGGTTCCCATGGGCGGGCTGTGCTTTGGCAGTATACGATTGTCGGGGTGGTACGTGGTGTGCTGGGGCCGTTTACCGTAATTGTTCCGTTGTTTTCTAGCTTAACTTTCATAATTCGGTAATTACTGTGTCTTGTAGAAAGCCGACAATCTTCGTCAAGACCAGGGGCTTGTGGTCAATGGTGTCGCATACGCGAGTCACCACGCCATCAGTAAAATCCGAATCAGTGATGTGTTTTGTGTTAACATCAGATAAAGAGTCTCGGAGCATCTAATTTTCGAGGCGCGATTAGTTTAGATACTTATACAGTTGTCTGATCGTGGCCTTCATCGACCTTATGGCGGCTTGGATGGAGGACGAGATCAAGTCTTCGGAACGGCGTGAGAAAGTGGCCGCCCATTCTTTGAAGGTTATAGTTGCTTCCATACGGATTATGGTGTCCAGTTCCGTATGCTTGTAGGGTTTGGTGTTGACCGTAGGGGATCCATTGTGGACAGGTTCCGGTCGGAGGTCAGAGTCTAGAGCGTCCATGTCGATCAATTCTGTGGTAAAAATGCTGAGTCATACTCCCGGCCTTGAGGGAATGGGGGACCATGCACAGAGGGCAGTGGTGGAAATTCCGCTAACATTTCTTGCTTATTATTTCCTTGAAGCAAGCGTAAGTTGGCGGTTTCTTGTCTAGATGTTGTAAATTGCACGATGACGCGGGCCGGGTGGTATTGCGTGGTTCCGACAAAGTGAGTTCCGGGTTCGATGGTGTGATACGAGCAGGTTGAGCGTCCACATTTGTCTGATCCGGAATCGGTGATAGAAGATCAAATACTGAAGAAAATACATCGTTATCGGTGGATGAAGGCGCTGCGCGACGTTCATAATCGGTTACGGTTTGCTACGGTGGTTGAGCGCTGTCATTCCTAGAACCTATCGAGTCAACGGCCTCTGACAAGCGAAGGGATTCATAGCCAGGGGATGAGCAGATTGATGTCGGTGGGACACCCGAAGCGGTTGACGGACCATCGTCTTGTTGGTGAGGGCTATTGTGCAGCGCCCGTGTGCAGGATGCGGTTGGAGTTAGATGTCTGTGTCATGAGGTCCGCGTTAAGCGCTCGAGTTGTAGGTCCGATCGGTGAAGTTGAGTGGTTACACATAACTGTCTGATGTATCGTGAGCCAATTGAAGCCGTAAATGGAGTATAATGCTGGTCTTGATCGAAATGGATCTCGGTTGATATTGCAAATTTAACGGAGATTGTCGGTTGAAGCGGTGCCAGGTTCCTCAGTCTGTTTTTGGGAGACCAGTGAAACGTGACCAGTGAAAGGTGGTCTCAGACAGCGACAATAACTAAACGGGTGTGAGACGTGTCTTTATTGATAGAGAGCTTGAAGCCGTTTCAGTGAAGGTATGATCTGCGAAGCTACCTTGGAATGGTTCAGCGTGTCCCGGCATGTCTCGGGGATGCCTCTTGTAGGTTTCGCCAGCGCATGTTCGGACGGCGGTGAGAGTGTATGTAACACGTGGCGACCTGTGCAGCTGTGTTGGCACAGGTGCTGTATGTACCGCGTGATACACTACAAAAGTACTTTTCAACGAATATTATTATTGCAAAGAAAACAGTAAGGGCATCACTAGTTAGAAGTGCTCAGTTGAATATAAATATAAATATTTTTGTAAACTGTGTGGAATACAGGACGGAGAAATATGTACGCCTTTGGATAAAGGGACGTGCTCGTTTGGACTATTTTTTCAATATGTACCGTGTGCGGAGAAATAAAACCTCTTCATTTTGAATAGTGTATATAGCAAACGTGTTGGGTCCAGTTTACAATAGCCAATCAACAGGTGAGGTATTGAAAATTTAATTTTCACAGAATCATAAAAAGATAGCAGGACTGTACAGAATAATTTACAGTGGTACGATATGATAGAACCTCATTACAGTACATTTATAATGCTGTACACTGGAAGGCAAATAATGCAATATGCTTGTGTAGTATATGAAGAAGTAAATTAATTTCTCCTTTGAAGTGCATTGCAAAATGACCTTTGTGTCCACGTGGGATGAATGTATTTTTCTTCTCATATTAGCATGGCATGCCAAAGTAGATGGGAGAAAGTGGTGCGTGACCGAAAGAGGAAATAAATTTATGCAACCCTCTTCTGAACGACGATAACAATAGAGTGCAGTTTGTGAAAACTGAAACAGGATCTACAACGGTGCAAACGTCTTGAACAATTTGTTAAAATACGACAAAATCAAGTTATGACAGGTGAAAGAAGCATCAAATCCGCATGTATTGGAAATGGAATAAGAGGCCCGAGAAGGAGAAAAATTGGAGAAACAACTACGATGCTTGCAATGGAACAAGAAGAAATGCTATATGTGGTAATGCAAATGCAAAATCAAGTTAAAAAATGTTAGGCGCTATGCAAAACCAATATCAGATATGTATACATTTCACCATAATCTTAGTTATAACGAAGAGTATGGTCATAATTTGAAAACAACAAAACGAAAAAGTTCGGGGTGATCTGAAATAATGAAGGAAATGAGTGTAAGCTTCATACCCGGTGAGGATGTGTGAACATACTGGATTTTTGAACAGATGTTTAGTGTGACAAAGGAATGGTTTCGATATTTACGAACTGAAGTGATACTGTACCGACCGGAGGTTTGGGTTCCGTGTAATGACAAAGGTAATTTCACACAAGTGTCAACCGACATACTTCTATTTTCTGTTCTAGCTACTTTACGTTCAGGCGAATATGCTGCGATCAGTGATAAAAATGTTATGTTAACAATATCCGAAATCAGGAAGTACGTTTATCAATTCTGTTCCTTCATAAAAAGGAAGTACGGAAAGAGATTTCTAAATTGTGAACCATCACCGCCAGAAATAAATAACATAGAAACGTCTTTTAAAAAGAGGGGTTTCCCTGGTTGTGCTGGATTTTTTGAATCGGTAGATATAAGGGAGAAATGAAACGACAACCTTTATGGAAATGCGGAAGGAATGTACGAGTCAGGTCTATATCCGGTGGAGGTATGGACAGATTGTGATAATTATTGCTGGCCATGGATACCTGTACCAGTAAGTGAAAAGAAAAAGAATAATCCTATAATGGACTCACCTTTGATCAACCAAATATTCCGTTCGGAAGCGAATTTAATGCACAGCGCGGGATATCTACTTGAACCGTCAACGTTTCAACGGAAAGTAATGCATTATTTAGTTGATGGTAATTACCCAAAGTGGCCCATTTTTTATTGAACCGACATGCATTCCAAATGGGTTTGGACGTAGCCTGTTGAGCAAAGCACATGACACCGTACGGAAAGAGGTAGGAGTATTTTTCTAAGCCTCGAAAAATCGATTCAGGTTACTGTATACGGTTGCACGATATGGATCAAAGGATGAATCAACGATAATAGCCGAAGCAGTTATAATCATGCATAATGCAATGGTAAAAATAAGTAAAGGTATGGAAAAGGAGGGCAATGATAATTACGAAAAGGTAATAGCATACTTATTTGGGCACCATGGTCAAGCAATGACCCAAAATTATTCTAACGATGTGATACGTAATGAATATGTTTCATTTAATGACATGACAGACGAAAATGAAAGGATGAAACTTGAGATCGAACTAATGAATTATAATGAGACGAAT
>JAULBU010071851.1:0-10444 GCA_032358235.1 Odonthalia washingtoniensis | reverse complement strand
CTGGGAAAGGAGGCATGAAATTGCTACTGGAGGAATCATTGGAAGCACACAAACTAACGAAAAAAGACCCAGTAGGAGTAGAAGAGAAAGATACTAGCATGTAGTCTGTGATAGTCTGATCGGGAACATATCCTATGGAATACGCTTACCGACACCAAAACGCGTAAGGTGAGTCACACCAAGGAAGGAGTAGAAAGAACAGATGGAATTAATTTTCGACCACAACGCCATGGAATGCATTAGTATTTAGTGATATATATCAAACCTATCATCATTCTAATACGTATGCGGGTGACGTCGTTGTCAGAAATGACCTTCGGCGACGGTGCAAGTAATTTTGATAATTGACAGAAGTTGGGTTTTAATTATTAATTGTTAAAATTTCGTTCTAATTCTTTACAGAACAAACTTTTGGATAGTTATACCGACTCCAGCCGAATGTCTAGATGAGTCCGACATGCGTATTCGGATATTAATGTAATAATTAGATGAATGTAATCAATTATAATTCAGTTTGGTATTACATGTGGCATATATGACTGAACCTAATGAGTATGTGTTGCTGACACAAAGTAGTATGCGTTAATGCTGTAATGTTATTACATATGTATGTGAAAATGTTTTATAGTAATGTCCGTCTCTTACGAGTGATGTCAAATTTACAGACATACAAAGGACACGCTTATTTACCGAATAAACACCACATGAAGACGTAACTTCAAAAAAGAAATCTCAAACGCTACCAGCATCCCCAAAGAAGTCTGACATGTCGCACACAGATGCTTGTATTTATTCCGAAACCGTCATCGTCATCCATATCCAGAATAAGCAAGTCAACTATTCGGTAGATATTTTGTAAAAGACAACATTCCGCAAAATACCCGGCATTAATAAATAAAAATCTTGCATACCTTCGAGAGTCACAAATAGTGAAAGACGAGATGCTAAAAAGGGCAGAATAAACATCAATAGATGGACCCGAGGAACACCAGTCGCAAATATGTGAAATGTTGGAAGGACACGAACATGCGTCGATTGGAATGTTGGAAAATTCAAATTCATCGAGTGCGCAATCAATCCCGTACCAGACACGCGCCCATTCAAGGAATAACGGTATTGGGCCTGTACAAAGATATGCAAACTCTAAAAATTCAAGATGAACAAACAATTGAAGGCTGGAGTGGTTCAACCTGCATGGTATGAATGGACAGTACGTTTCCTTTCAGACCAAAAGAAAGACGGAAAACTGCTGTTCTACATCGACTACCGGAAACTAAAACAAGTTTCCATCAAAGATATTTATTTCCTCTTACTTTTGGATGAGTGAATCGATTACATCGGAACATCCAAGGCTTTCATAATATTAGACGAACACTTTGGGAATTGGAAGGTACCGATAGTAAAAGTTGACAAAAATCACATTAGTTTGTCATATGGGCATGTACCATCTAAATACGCACAGCCGTATGTATTTAGATATGAAGAATGCTCCGATGACATTTTACGCATATAAAAGCTACGAATACAGTAGTGTAGCAAAATAATCAGATAATAGTAGCACCGACTATTGACAGAGTAGGTGACAGTACCAGGATTATTCGACCAATAGTAAATGGTCTAAGACAATTTAAACGAAGCTACTGTGAGTTGGTGTTGACCTAGGGTGAAAGATAGTGCAGAGGTATGATAAGCTAGATGGGTCTAGGATGAGCTGGATGGAGCTAGTATTGAATATAATGACACTAGGATGAGCTAAGTTGAAGCTAAGTTGAAGCTAAGTTGAAGCTAGGTTGAAGCTAGGTTAAAATAGATTGAGCTAGGTTGAGGACTATAACTACTATATCTGTGAGATGACTGACCTGTAGTATGTATGGCGATATGACGATAGTGACGGACTACTAGCGACACTAAAGCTGAGATTGGGTTGAACACTAAATGAGCTGAAAGAAAGTAACAGGAGCAGGACAGAAGCTGGTTTATTTTAGATCTGGTTGCCCGGGAGTTCGAGTCAGACTCAGTGGGACTTTTCTTGTGAGTCTTATAAAGACAAGAACTAACGAGAAGCATAAACAATAAATCGTAAGGAAAAAGAATTACATGCAACAATAAAGTAACAGCGATTAAAAATAAGATGCATTGGAGACAATATGATAATACGCCTGATAGTAATTGATTCTTGTCAAGAACACATACAAAAATGTACATAAAGTAATATAAAAAGAAAGAGATAGTAGACGATACAGATAATTTGGCGTTTCTTCTATAAACCAGGATCGTACTTATTAAAACCAACGACTAGGTGCATTTGAATTTCGATTGATGTCTGATTAAAAGATGACGTCGAATGAGTGAAAACAACAAAACGTGACCAAGCGAAGTTTATTAAAATATACAAGAATTTTAAAAAAGCAATGTCTCAAAAAATTATAAACATAATGTTTGGCCACCAATGCTGAATATATTAATAGTTCCATGTAGTAATACTTGTATACAAATGGCTAGTTAAATGTGTAACAGGTTCTCGGCCAAATTAACAAAAGGAAAACTTCAACAAAGAAAACATTGAAAATTGATCGTCAAAAAGATGAATGACGATGACAGGACCGATGTATTTAAGATTAGTGTCGAAAATTTGACATCACACAATTACTTTGTGTGGTAAAATGAAATCGAGATTATTTTGCGTGGAAAAGGGCCATGGACCGTACGAGTACAAATGAGACTACCACAGATGACCGCGCAAGTATCAAGAAGGATGTGGCTTTAGCATACATTATGATGAGCATAGAAATTAGCTGGAAAGCATCTATAATGACATTCAGAGACCCTGCAGTGGTTTGGGCTAAATTGAAAAGAACATTACAGGCAGTTTCAGAAGCATCAATTCTTGACAAGTTAACACAACTCCAACAAGTAAAAATGGCCGCTGCAGACTCAGTAATTGAATACTCTAACTGAATTGAAAATGTTGCAAATGAAACTGGCTGCAGCCGGCCACACTATTTATGTATTAGAAGAGAAAAGAGCATTACTGAGAGGATGAAGATCTGATTTTAGTGTGACTGCAGAGATAATTCGATCAACAGGCCAAGAATACCATGAAGAAATATGTCCCAGTTGATAATCCATTAAAGTGGAATAGAAGAGGTGTCTAAGAAAAATCAGACAATGGTAAGACCATCTATATACAGAAGGAACAAAAGAAACTTTAAAAAAGACAAGACGTGCTATCATTTCAACGGAAAGGACACATAGCTTCTTCTCAAATCCAAAGAGAAGAAATTTCAAGGAGAATGAGAGGAATTTTCCAGTCAAAAAGGATTTGGAAAGAGATACGGATAAAAAAAGGGTAGCCATGCTGGTAAAGGGAAAAGCATTAGTCTCAGATGATCAGTCGTTCAAATCAAGAAAATGGATGGTGGACTCAGCCTGCACACGACACATGTCCAACAACAAAGCTAATTTTCAGATTTTAGTACAGATGACAGGGTACTTCATGTTGGAAACAAAGAAACTGTCCTAGTTGGAGGAACTGGAACTGTAAATCTGGTTTCTGCAGTGAAAGGTAGAAAACGATGTATATCATTACGAAATGTACTATACGTTCCAACTATGCTCTATAATTTGATATCCTCAAGTCAGGCAAGGCGATGTTTCCGTACGGAAATTGACGATGACATACAGAATCCAAAAGATGGAATTTTAATAATGAATCACAAAAAGACGAATAATATTTCGCTTATTGCGACGGAAACGGAATTCCGTTTTAAAGTGGAGAATAGTATATCTGACCAGAACCCATTATGTCTTCATGGCCACGTGTAATGAGGTATTTGGCCATGTCCAACCATCAGCATCACTAAATCTCTCTAACATGTCAAGGGAATTTCCACTAGTGATTCCATATCGGATAAAGGCATGTGTAGAGACGGTGCTCTTGGAAATCAACACGGGTGCCATGAAAACTGTCACGACCTGAAAGTAAACTAATAAGCCAATTTAGAGAGTCTTCACAGATGTTGTTGGTCCAATAAAGACCTATATTTAAATAAATCAAGATATTTCGTGACATTGACAGACGAATACAGTGGGTTCAGCATGGTACGAATTTTGGTATGCGAGTCAGATGCCGGGAACTCTGTGGAGGAAATGATATCTGAGCTTGAAAATACATTCAATGCGCGGGTTCAAAACTTGCACCTCATAAATAGAAACTGTGTGAAGTGGCTGCGATCTGATGGTGGGGGTGAACTTATTGGTAAAGCACTGACGGATTATTTCAAAAGAAAGGGAATATCTCAGGAAATAATAACAGCGAAATAAAACACTAGGGCGGAAAGACTAATAAGAACTCTTCTCGATATGGCTCGCACGATGACGCTGGGAATGAAATGTAAAGTAGATGAGAGACTTTGGGCACAGGCGGTTAATACAGCTTAGCTTCCTATATTCTAAACCGCTTCTTATGAAGGAGTTGCGCTCAAGAATGTACTCCTTACGAAGTTTTTCATGGCTCAAAAGAAAATCTCGTTAATGTTAAAAGATTCAGGTGCAAGGTTTATGTGCACATTCCACAACAGTGCCAGGGAGGAAAACTAAAGGAGAGGAAAAAGAGGAAATTATAATTTGTTATGATAGAGGTGATGCATTTAGGATTTTAATTACAGGAAAAGAAGAGGTGAATATTTCAAAAGACATCAAGTTTGATTAGGAAGCGGAAATTCAATCTTCTGGAAATTTCAGGATGGTGAATTCATTACATTCGAATTTGACGAACTTGAACTTGAATACGTTGAAAAAGATTTTGAAGTGACAAAAAATGTGGAAAACAATGGCAAAACGGAGGTCCCATTTATTATTACAAATGTTTCCGGAGACTTAACAGGGGATGATGAACACTAGTTAGACCCTCTGGGAGAGTTAATATACAATCCAGGATTACGTCGATCTAATCTTCTAACCGCCGGTATTACATTCAAACGATTTGCTCAAAGTAACGTTTGTCTAGAAGCAGATTCTTTATTTACAGAATACAAGGACGACAATAGACTACTATTATCCTACGAAAAGGCTATGAAAAGCGGACAAATGAAAAATGGAAGTCTGCTATGAAGGAGGAAATGAACTCACTGGAAAAATTTAAAGTTGAGAAATTAATTAAGCTTCCTGATAAAAGGAAAGCGATTAAGAAGATATGGATATTTGATTTAAAATTAAATTCTAAAAATGAATTTGAAAGCTTTAAGGCACGGTTAGTAGCAAAAGGCATTACAAAAAAATTGGAGTTTAGTACTTCGAAGTACTCTCACCCGTGTCGAAATATGCCACTGTACGATTTACAATTGCACCTTTTGTTTATCATGGGTGGTCAAGGATATCATGGGATATAAAAAACCACTTTTAAATGCTCCAGTGGACGAAAAAATTCATGTATCTCGACCATAAGGATTTGTATTCCGGGATATGAAGAACACGTTTATTTACTGATGAAGGAACTTTACGGACTTCGTCAAGCTTCAAGACAATGTAATGTAATGTTAAATAAGTTCCTTGTCTCAATTGGTTTCAAAGCTACATGTGCCGATCCATTCCTCTATGCCTATATGGAAGAAGAGATAGTCGTATTAATTGTAGTTTATGTGTATGATTTACTCATTACTGGAAATAGTAACGATAAAATTACATTAATTATGAACAAAATCTAAACGTTTAGATTTTGTTCATAATTACTGGAAATAGTAACGAGAAAATTACAGTAATTATGAACAAAATCTAAACTCGGTTTGAGATACGGGGGACCAAGAAAGTGTGAAAATTCTTGGGGATGGGGATGTCAATTGAGGATACAGGTAATACAGTGAAGATACACCATTCTGGAATGATAACGAGAATGCTAAAAGTTTTAAATATGACATCGCGTAATCCTACCGTATGTCCAATGCCAACTGGAATCAACCGTTCTCAACCTGATTCAGAGGTCATTATGGAAAAAATAACTCAGTATAAGCAGCTGGTGGGTTGAATTCTCTATTTATCAAACACCACTCTCCTGGATATAGCATATTTAGCAAGTTAACTGACAAGGAAAATGCACAAACTTACTGTAGAATTATGGAGAGTTGCAAGGCGTGTACTTCGGTATCTAAAAGAAACGGACAATCTCGGTATCGTATATGGAAATTTAGGTTAAAATGGAATTACTGCCTACAGCGAATCAGACTGGGACGAGGAAAAACAAACTCAAAAATCCATAAATGGACATTTACTTTTTTATTGAAAGATGCTGTACGTTGTAGGAGCAAACAGAAATCCGTTGTAGCACAGAGTTCTGTAGAAGCCGAATAAATTTCCCTTTTATTTGCAGTTAGAAAGACGTTGTTGTTTAAAAAAGCTCGAGACCTCCCTTCCAAAAATTAAAATCCTAGTCAAGATTTGCATCGGAGAGGATAATCAAGTCAAGAATATATCTCTTTGATAGAAAATAGTGTGGTAAACCGACGCTCAAAGCACATAGATGTGAAATACCAGATTCTAATGGACTACGTAGAGAAACGTTTAGGAACTGTACGCAATGTTACAACAAAGAACATTGTCGCTGATGTTTTGACAAAAGTTTTACCTAGAAAACAAGTTGATTTTAGTTCAGGAAATGGATATGAAACTATGATATCAGAATATTCCTTGAGGGGGGGTGTTGAAAATGAGAGACAAATGCAACAGGAAATAATTAATGCTATGACGGCATCCTTATTATTTCATATCTTTCGACAGGTAAGAATTTGATGAATGGAAACCACAGGGTTTAGTTCCCTTATGAAATTGAATGCTTCGATTCATTTTTGTTGCTCTGTTGATAACAAGAAATATTCCCATTGCTAAAATCTAAACCTCTATTGATTAACGACAGTATAAAAGGTTCCATGTAGTAAAACTTATGAGGTAAAATTTCTCTTATAATAAAAGTTAAGTTATATGTGTAACATACTATTCCAAACCGTTATTGAAGGGAAACGAAAACTGATCAGACTCTTCCCACGCTAGCTCAAAGAAGCAGAGAAATAATAGTCAGAAACAGATCAAAAATGACTCACCTCGTATGGGCCTTGAAGATACTAAGGACTTAATTTTTCTAAGATAAATTTGTTAACTATACCAACCATGCCGTACTTATATGATTTCTGACGATAACCAAAGCACTGAGTGGTCTCATGTGTTATCCATTGAAGATAATATAGATGGAATTAAACATAATATAGTACTGAAAAATCTAACGAACAAGCGGATTCCATTTCATATAGATAGAATTAAACGTAATATAGTACTGAAATAATCCAACGAACAAGCGGATTCCATTTAACGACTCAGAATGTCAGCTGAAATAAAAATCACGGATGATTCCGAAAAAATACAAATCAGTCCATATAGAAGGATATGCTGCGAGACAAACCCAGGAATTATTTCTCTATCTAAATCCAGTTTCATTCTCTTCAACGAATACCGATAATTTCCACACTTCAAATATTAATGTACGGCACAAGTGCTCCGCAGACGACATGCTTTAAAAACATTTCCGAAACCCACTACGTAAGACCCAATATTTCAGCATATATCCGTTTACTACCTAGTAGGAGCTGATAGCAACAAAACAATCAGACAAAATATGTATCGACATACATCGTCAAATCAAAGAAAGATGTGTTATAACATTCAGCTTCAACGATGCCAGATTGCCCATACGTCGGAAATTGATCAGAAGATTTTTATTTTCCACGTACTGAAGAAATTATTATTACACATTAATCACTATATAAGACTCATCGAAAACACATGTAGGTGAAAAATCTATCAAACCATAGCTCTACTTACGAACTGTCCTGAACCGACAGTTGATTTTTTAACCACGGTCAGCATTTGTACCATGTGTTCACGGAACCATATAAAATTTCATACGAAATAAACGTAAATTCAACTACCTACTGCAGAATGTACCTCGGAATACTTTGATATAAATCTAATTGGAGAGTTGACGAAGAAAACGGTTGCAAAGAATACCCCCTCTTATTCAGGGACATATTCTCCAAGTTACCAAAACTATGCTCATGAAGGTCTATCAGCAGCCGAAGTGGAAAATAATTTGGCGAACGAATGGGTGTTCAAGTATAACCCACCATAAGGCTTACTCTGATAATGAAAGATGCTCCACTGAAAAAGTAGTCCAGTATGTGTTTAAAATATTTGTCGTCCACACTTGCGTGAAAACTTACTATTTTCAAGCTAATGTTTCTTTAGAAAGATTCAATCGGACTTTCAAATCAGCGATACGAAGCTATTTTGAATACTCCACCAGGGATTAGGACTTCTACACATGAGAATTAATATATCCGTACAATTTACAACCACACAGATTTTTAACACTCAATCCTTTAAAGCTGGTGATAAAAAACCGCCTCCGCTTCTGTCGTTTAAAGGCACAACCAGAAAATGCTAAAAATAGAAAGGAGGCCAGAGAATTTTAAAAATCGTGGTTGGCAAAAGCACTTCGAGAAGTTAATAAAAAATCGATCAGAACTAAGTCCGTTAAAGATGGATCAAAGAAGTTTGGTTACGAACACAGAGACATAAAATCAAACTAAATTATTGGGTTTACCTACAAGTTGAACAACGAGTTCAATGATAATATTGCCGTAAATTAGCAGCGGTAGTTGAAGGCCCATCCAGAATTTATAACCTCTCGGCACCAAAGTTGTAATTGAACGATCACAAAAATTGTTGGAAAGAGTATTTAGATCATACATGGAATTACTAATTCCATCTAGTACATCCACAGCCTCGAACGGTGAAATAAATTAATCAAGCTACACGCTTATTGATGGAAGACGAACCAACTACGAACATGCACCCAAAGTCAAAAGAAATGAACGACCGGGACCTACCCAAGACGTCACAAAATGACCAAACCCCACCCACCGAGGAAAAGAACCAACGATCGGGACAAGGATTTATAAACGATCAAACTCCCAAAGAATCCATAAGAAGGAATGAAATTGAAAATTCTCAAGCCACAGAAACATGCCACAAAAAATTAAATTAACCAGGGAAAAATATTACTTCCCAACAACAAAAGGGAATTAAATCAACTACCATATAACAGGAAGATATGTAGATGGAACCCCAGAAGAATCCGTAATAGAACGTGTCGTTAACTATGAAGTGGAATAAAATCAACGCTACCCACATGCTACAGTAAGTGAGACACGCTATCGAGTGAGAAGGCACGGATAAAATACTGTGGATAATACGTTCGATCCACTCGAACAACTTACTTTAATTATGGTATTGAGTTACCACAAACCAAAATGATTGTAATTGCCAGTCAATCCCAGCAGAGGAATTGTAGAATATTCATGGTTAAATGAGCAACAAAAAACAAATAGTGTACCGTAAGTTCAATGAAAATTGATGCGAATTGGTTCAAAATCAAGCCAATACAATGAAAATTGATACAGGAAAAAAAGAACATAGAAACGACAAATAAACAACCAAATATCATAATTAACAAAAAATTCCAACCTACTGAACCGGAATCGACACTAAACGCAACGGAACCGGCGAACAGACAAATTAATATAAATTAGCAACTGAAAGCGAATTACATAAAAGAAGCATAGTAATAACCAAAAAACTAAGTTAAAAGCAAAAACATCACGAAAAATCAACAAAACGTTTTAAAATACATTTCCCTCTTATCATCTGACAAACCACAAACAAGAATCATCTCATGACTCACCACTCAATGCACCCAAGCTATGGGCCATACCTAACAATTTATACAGTGGTACAAAAATGAGTCTAACACGTTTCAAACGGAAACCACAAAACCACCTCATTGGGTCAATATTGCCACACGGCAGTACTAGATTGTTAAACACTCCCAGGCGAAATGAATATATCATACCACAAATGCAACATTAATGGCACCATCACGATCCCAAAACATTAGGACGACAGCCCAAATCTTATCAATTATACCGCACGGAGCCGTCTCTAACCAACGCACCCATGGAGGTCGGACAATCAACAACCCATAATCTCTCAACCTGCTTCATTAAAGGTAATTTCCATCAACAACATCTCTCTAACATGGAAGATGGAGAAAGAAGAAACGAGGAAAATATATGATAACCCCACTGATACTCTAAAGAATTTAACTCCCAAATGAGCCTTGCAACACCCTCCTAATTAGGGACGAAAATACACGACTATGACTTCGGATGGCCGAAATTGCGCAGGTTCTCACCAACCTACAAAGTTAAGGGCCAAATATATTCAAAATATTTCAAAGAGGAGAAGAAAAAACTAAAATCCACCACCGGGTCACTAACTTCATTACCTAGATATCCAGCTGAGAGCGACTCGTTAAAAAGTAAAATTAAAAATGATACAA
>JAULBU010071840.1:0-10444 GCA_032358235.1 Odonthalia washingtoniensis | reverse complement strand
ATACATGATTGTGAGGAACAATCATGTATGGGTAGGTGAGTGTGGTAATTTGTTCAAGCTTTATTTGTACGAACTGTAAATGTTGTGTTATACTAACCGAAATGTATGGTTGCTCATATCTCAATGGGTCAAACTGGCTATTGAAATGTTATATTCTCAGAATGAGAGCCTTTAATTGTACCGTAACATGACAGGCTGTCATTCTGAGACATGTGACAAGTAATAAAGTATATGTTATATCCTCGTAATATAACGTGGGTATTATTACTAGTACCATGACAGGCTGTCATGGCATTTTCAATGTTTAGTGAAATCAGTTATATTAGTTTACTGAATTTAGTTATATTGATAATTGTGTAATGCAGTGTACATAAGAAGAGACAACTTGAAGATAAAATGACAGGAAAAAATTAAAATTAAAGTACTAGCTGTCTTTAACGTAATGAACATGATCAGGACCATAATCAATGAAAAGTACCTCACCAATCGCAATAGGATATAAAGCACGAATCTTCAAAGTTTTATAAGAAGTTGCAGCCGAATCAGTTCTCAACTCTCTGTTTTGCACGTGAGCGCAATTTGAAGTTATCAGATTATTCAATATGTCGTTAGCTGAAGAGTTGTCTCCAGGGAGATAATGGAAAAAATTAATGTATCTTGTAATGCACAAAGGGGCAGCTACAATTCATTCCTTCTTTTTCAATCCGTCACTTTCTCTGAATTTATGTGAACAATTGGCACCGTATTTCAGGAATCCAGCCTTAGATACAGAAAATAAACCCTCACCATATGTTTTTTTAATTGAGTGACTCCCGACAATATTTCCGTAAACCAATGTTCCATAGTAATGACCAATGAGGAAACCCTCATCAATTATATTTTCTGCGAAAACCCCCAGACCAGCTTCATCAAGTTAGATTGTGGATTGTTTCAACGGAAAACCTAGTGCCCCGGCTTCCATTACAAGCAACATATTTGTAGGTATTCCACCAAGGGCTCACTTCCATGATAGTTTACACTTGTCTCACGGTATAGTAAGACCGTTGTTATACAAAGATGTATCCCCAATGTCTTGTGAAATGATCCCTATTCCATACAAGGGATTGAAAATACTCGACAGACGTTTCGGCTGATTACAAACTACATGCCACGTCATGCAAATACCATAAGAAGAAGAGATTGAACACAATGCGACAAGCAACAAATGAAAACGGTTCTCAGCAGCAGACGGACAGATGTGATGCCCATTACGAAGGACCTGACGTGGAAATAGTGTACAGAGATGAGCCGGACTGTGCGCTCCCAGATGATCAACGAACGTTTGGAACAGTTCCCTGATGTAAAAGTTACAGCGAATAATTTGGTAACTTTACCAGAAGAAATTGGAATTTTCGCTGTAATTATGGTAATCCGGATTCTTCAATGAGATAATGAAAGTGCAGATATTGTTCGTAACGACATAAATGATTGAAATAAATGCATGTCAATTGTGGACAGAACAGTGGATCGCAGTTTAATTGATGATGGATTTCAAAAATTGGAGGTATCATACAAAACTGCTTCAGACGACAATAGAAAAAATATTTTATACAAAAAAGACGTCATTGATGTGTTATGTACATAAATGAATGTCGGTAGTTACATAGATGCGAAATTTAGACTATTTTTCAACGATGTTGACCGTGATTATATCTCACATCCTCTGCACTCCGAATTCTTTGCACAGCTGTATATGTCCATAAGAAACCATGTAATGACAAATTACAAGTCTTCAATCAAGTGGAATCAAAGTAGATACACGTCGCCGAAGTCCTTTGTTGGAATGTTACAGATATATACCGATAAAACAGCAACAAGTTTGAAGTCGCAATCCTTAGTTCGGTATCCCATACATGTCACATTTTAGAATATGTCCATACAATTCAGACGTTTTCTGATAAACCATGGTTATACTTTAGTTGGTTTCCTTCTTGTTGGGTTTCAAGGATCACAGTCAGAGAAATTCATAGAGAACTACTGCGGCAATAGTGATGCAGACAGTAATGACATTATTGAGATTGACGATCAAGTACCACTGACTTCTTGAGTGCGGGGTCGAGATGATAAAATGGTCTCGTTGCATGACGCAATAACAACAGTTCTTGCGCTGATCATTGAAAATTCCATGGAAGGTTTTACAGTATGTATAAAGAACAAAATGAATTGGAATTTCTTCCTTGTCATAGTGTCATACGGCTGTGACATACCAGAAAGAAAAGAGACGCTGGGATTATACCTAACTTTACGACCACACATCCATGCGTGAGATCCTTGGGAACTTCAACTGATTTCAAGAAAGGTCCAATTCCTGCATTATCGGCTCCCAGAACCGTTGAATATGTACGAACAAGAAGGGACACCGTTTCCACTTTTTCTGAAATCATAAAACACATCGTCATCAACGGCAGAGAAGAACTATTTACGAATGGAAGCACAACAAATTCTGCAGGAACTTCCTGTCGCACCATGGGTTCCATTCATGGAGAAGCTGGAAAAGAGACATCCGCACTTACTCCTTCCAGGTTTGTTCTCAATGTTTACGTATGAACCATTGGATAACCTTCATCTCTGTACTTCTAAAGAAATCAAAACTTGTTTCATGACATATCTGTCAAGTCCATTCTTAACTTTGAAAATCATGGACAAACGGAAGAACGGGAAACAATTTCGGACACAGCGCGTGGCGTTGTTACAAGCTTATAATTCACTCAGTGATGCAATAGAAAATCAGTTTGGTACACCCGGGTTTCATGTTGACTTCTCAACAAGGAATAACTCACAACAGATGAATGGTTTCTTCGTAAGTAATTCAATTCGAGGAATGTTGGAGGGAAAAGATTATGAATGTTTGAATATAGTTTTCCCTATTGTGGAAGGGTATATCGATAGAGTCATTGGTTACCAGGATGATTCTCTTTTGACAAAGATTTGCAAAAATTACACAATATTAATGTAAGGTTTTCTATACGACAATAATTCCGTTGGATGGTCACAGAAATTGATAGCTGACATGGGGAGCAGAATTTCTATTCTCAAATTGGAATGAATACAAAAATTTCAGAAACATTGCGATACTGCAATCCACACATTGAAATTCCATTTACTAAACCACGTGGTAGAAGACCTCTCTAGGTTTGGAAGTCTAAATATTATTGATTCATCACCGTATGAGCACATAAGAACATTCTTCAAACATTCATATCGGTCTCCTTTCAAAAGGATGATAACAGGAATGGATGAAACGGTGAAAAATATCAACAATTTTGAATACGTCTAAGTTTAACACATGCTGCGTTTTTGAAACAACGTTCCATCCAGATGGCTATACCTCATTCGACAGGGACGACTAATACGTTTAAAGGTAAAACACAGTTACAACATATTTGGTACGGGACTGTATTTATGTTTCATTACAACAGTTTGTTGCCACAAGACAAAGAATGGGAATTTGTGACGAATCCACAACACAAATTGTTACGCCAATACTGAAAAACTTGTCACGTACCAGTCTTACAGTCTTCACGGATCTCGTTCAGACGTACTTCCGAAACCCCGATGTTTTGCTCACAAACTCCGGGATTTATCTCAAATTTGTTAAGTCATGGTACATAGTTGCAGACATCTTCTAACGTTGCAACAGTATGACAGTTCTAGAAATATTTTACATTACAGGCCTCCTCCGCCACATCGTCGTAAAAGGCAACGCATATTTGAAACAACACAGTTTGGTCCGAACAAGAAGAAAAGGAATAGCTTCGTCCTTATAAAGGGTTGCGACGGAAGTATTTCAGTTTACTATATGGAAAAAGTCCTCCTTCTATGTCTTCCTTCTATTTCATACAAAAAATTCCGTACTATGGACAAAAAGAATTTGGTTTTCGTACAATACATGGAATTCACTCAGCCTCTTAACAATTTCAATAAAGTTCTGAACTGCATATGCCTTCGGTGTGCTACACCTGATGAAGTTGGCTACACAAGACATGGAACATGCACAACTTCCGTGGAACATATTTTAGAAACAGGAGAGTCGTACGATATCATTGATTTCGATACCATATGTTCATCTGTATATGTATTTCGGTCAAATTTCTAAATTGATCCGTTCTCTGAACGTTTACCATGGCCGAAGAATCGGTTCTACATTAATCGATTTTACAGGGAAATGGATTCGTTCAGATCTCTAACTACTGGTACTGACGAGGATGAAGAGGATAATTTCCCCACGTAACATGCTCGTTTATATTACTTTAGTTCACATTAGATGTTCTGTCATTCCAAATCTCCGTCCCTAATTCTATTCACTTCATTCCCTCCTCCATATTCAATCGAAGCACTTCTTGCTGGTCCTTCATTGTACGGCTTTCCGAGTTTATCAATACTTTTCCAGTCAGAAGCTATTTCTGCGATATAGCAGTCATGAATAATTCCACACGGCGTTCTGATGTACTGTCGAAACCAGGTTGAGAGTACAGATATAAAATGTTTCTTCGGACTTTTCGTGATAGCAGTTATTGTGGCGTCACGTTCCATTTATTTGAACAAACTTTCTTTCTCACCCTCTACACATTCCGGTACTTCCAACTCTTTAGGGACCCATTCTTCTACAAACCTTCTTATTTTACCAATTAACTGTTCCGTAGCCAGTTTTACGTACTTCGAAAACATTTGGTTGAATTCTTTCTGACGACCTAACCCAAGATATTTCTTCATAATGAGTAGTTTAACACAGCTACAAATCGAAACATCCACGCGGGGAATACTCATCACAGTCCTTTCCACAATGTCCCCTTCTTCTTCATCCGGGATATATACAATGAAATCATGCAGGAATAATCTTGTTTCTAAACACATTCAACATTTCTTCATCGTCGTCATGTGAGACAACGTAAGGTTCAACAGAACTGCCGCATTCCAGTAATAGAATATCTCAAAGGTCCACAATACGAGACCATGAAATGTCTAACACATCAATTCTATTGGATATCATTGTCTTTCTCTTCGCGACAGCAATTTCCGATTCCCTTCGTTCCGTTGCACCGGATTCGTTAAAATTGAATCAGGATAGTAGGGAGCCATAGCCAAGTGCTTCAAAGAATTTGTCTTTAGCAGCTCTTTTCCTTCCACTACAAAAATCAGATAACAACTGTCTCAAAAGCCCCTCTAAAGTACCAACTTTTGATAGCTCTTCAACAACTTCATCCGTCATTTCTTCTGTCCGATATATGTTTACGGTTTCACCACATGAAAGTTCAGCTCCAAGTAATGAACATATAATATCTTTCTCGCTGTTGATGTACGGGACATATATGTTGTTTCTACTGCAGAGAAAGGTCATTCGTGTTGGTACAATCATTGAACCGCCCGACCATTTTATGCCATTCTTCATTACAAAGTCTCCTCTGTTCGTTCAGTTTCTGGAATTTAGTTCATTATATTGGTTCAATTCACACGTTTCCTTGATTCCCCACTTCTGTATTCTCAGACCTACTGCCAGTTCAATTCCCCGATGTTTCGTGGGAACTTGCCTTATCATTCTCTTCACATTCTTTCCACGACTCGTGTTGTTATATCCCATCTTTTTAAGAAGTTCCTGATTCAAAACTTCTGAACTCTGCACAATTTATTTTACTCCAACATTCTTACAATAAAGTTTCATTACTTCTGATTTGCAGAGCCCTAATTGAAACCTCTTTACTCAATAAATCCCGTGCTTTCTCTTTGGCCTAACATTGTACTCATTCATCAACATAAAAAGTCTCGTGTTTTCCGCAGTTAGTTTTGAAACATCTTCTTCCAGCCGATGGAAATCTTCCACAATTACTTCTTCTTGTACATACGAAAATTCTTCCAATGCAGCACCCACACCGGTAGCGTTTCTACCATTTACCCAAGTATTTACAAGCACATCACTATCCGTTCTGGAATCCATATCATCCGTGTCGTGATTGTTCATTTCATCAATACCACTCATAGATGAGGTTTCGTTTGTACCTGTTCCGCTCATTTTACCATTACACCCTCTTTCGTTTCCACGAACTTTACAAATCCTTCCTCTGCCCCGACCTCGCCAACACTGCGCCTTTTCACAACCATGTTAAAACTAGGACCATAGATTTCATATAGCACATCGTCACTTCCGCAACTGCCCGCTCTTGCCACTTTCGACGGGATTTCTTACTTTCCCACTGTTGACCCTGACAATATTTCCGAACGTTTGATGGAGCCGCTGCGACTGGCCATATATGAGTTCAGATCACTAAATGAATTGTAATAAGTTAAATATTAACTTTTATTCCTGGTACAATATTATCTTTAACTTTAGATGATGGAACAAGTTCCGACATAGTTTGAAACTACATGTAACGGCTATGATAGTAGATGTTTACAGGTTGCAGTCAAAACTGCACTAAACTAGGTGTCTGGCAGACACTGTATGCTATTTACACACCATGTGGAGTTTAATTTTTTGAAGAAAATCAATTAATTGATTTTACTCCAAAATTTCTACTCCATATGATGGAAGCGATTCTGCGGAAATCGAATAATTGATTTCTTTCTGCAATAATATGAAGTGGAAATCTTATGATTTCTGTATCTTCTATAATTCATTCCAAATACAGCCTCTCTAACACAGGCTGTATATGATAAGAATAGCAAGTAAACACTCTTTAAAATATGACATTATACATAGCTGCTAACAAATTCAACTACTTCCCATATTTCCACCCACTTAGCTTACCGTACCGTGTTTATGGAAATGATCATTGATCACATTCATATTCAGAATGTGGTTACTACCATGGAGGAAACCACTTTACACCCATGTGTTTGCATCACCTATAACATCATGGTAAAAACGTTGGCCAAAAGTAGTCTAGTTCTAACTGTGTTCCTTCTTCATTACAAATCATAGTATAAAAATTTGCAGATAGGCTACTATTCTCGAAACTGAACGCTCTCAAATAAAAAATTACTTGAACGTTATTCACTTCATAACACATGTTACTTCTTCAATGTCAAGATACAGTAACAAATGAAAACAAGGCAGGGAGAAGATAAAAATGAGTTGAACATTTGTTCAATTTCAACTCCACTACTTTAATACCTTTTATTAAACCATTCACTTCCTTTCCCGACAATTCTTCACAACTTCAGCCATGATCTCTTTACTGTATTCAATTGGCGGCACTTGCTTTGAGAATATTCTCGCATCAAATTCACGTCACAGATGATGGTAATAACTTCTTCCATCTCCTTCCTTCCAACTAAAGATTCTATGATACTTAAAGATACAGCCAAAGACTTGTTTAGTACACCTGCTTTTCTATTGTCCATTTCATGTCCCATTTTCATCAATAACGATAGGGATTTAGCTATAGTTCCACTACTACCAGACGCCTTTCCACTACATACTGTTGTCCATCGGAACTGTTCATGATAATACGAGATGTTTCTGTTGAATTTCCTGATGAATTATCGGATTTAAAGCTACAGCTGTGTTCTGTCACGGCAAGATTGGGTGAATAGGTGCATATGTTTTTCACTATTAAACAATTCCACACGACACATTAATTACATAAACTACTGAAATATTTTGCGTACATTGCTTATATATTTCAGAGCCAGTATCATACATCATGATGTATCCATCTTTTGCATGTCATGCATATGTATCCCCATTCCTATTTTTAAAGGCCACATACTTGTGTTCTCTTCTGAGAGATTTCGAGAACACCACGCCATTTAGTTGCTAGCATACACGTAACGGAACGCTTACGTCCACATTTAAATTTTTGGATGCATTAATTTTTTTAATTGCTTTATTTACGGATTGTGTAATTTTTTTATTATTTTCTGTCGTATTTTTGCTTGGTTTTTATATTAAAAAAAATATTGAAAGTTTCAATGGCAATAGTATTTTTTCGATTTCTCAGCATTTTTCAGATCTGCCGTTTCAGTGCAAGAAACGACCGTTGTGTGCCGTTTTAAGTTATTAAAATTTCCACTAATCAGCCATTTATGTGCCGTTTTCATGCAATTCCAATACGTGCTTTCCCATCCGCCCACATTTCCATCAACCAGTCACAAGTACAAGCGATCAACTTGCAACAATGATCCCAACACGATGACAATTCACTCATTGTGATCATTCAACAGTGACTCGTTACATTTCAGTTCCTATCGCGATAAGCTTATTGAATGCATCAAATGTTTAGCACAGGTAAGTATCCATCAACTATTGATTCATTCAAACATTTTAGTACAACTCCATTCATATTTGTTAACCTTCCTCTACCTTTACTTCCTGTTCTGATTTTCGTTTACAGGTTGCTTCTCATCTTCAATTCCCCTGGTTCAGGTAAATAGGTAAGTTCGCATTCCTATTCCGTTTATGGTTTCATGCTCTAATTCCCATGCCATGACGTCTCTTTGCCTTCTGGTATGTCACAGCAGTATGACACTATGACATGGAAGCAATTCCAATTCATCTTATTGTTTATACATACTGAAAAACCTTCCATGTAATTTTCAATTAACGGCACAAGAACCGTTGTAATTGCGTCATGCAACGAGACCATTTTATCATCGCGATCCGGCACTGAAGAGGTCAATGGGACCTGATTGTAAATATCAATATTGTCATCACTGGATGTTTCACTATTGCCGCAGTATTCCTCTATGAATTTCTCTGATTGTGATCCTTGTAACCTAACAGGAAGAAATCAAACTAAAGTATAACCATAGTCTATCAGAAAACGTCTGAATTATACGGACATATTCAAAAATGTTACATGTATGGGATACCCAACTAAGGATTGCGACTTCAAAGATGTAGCAGTTTTATCGGTATACACCTGTAACATTCCAACAAAGGACTTCGACCACGTGTATCTACTTTGATTCCACTTAATTGAAGACTTTGCATTTGTCATTACATGGTTTCTTATGGACATGTACAACTGTGCAAAGAATTCGGAGTGCAGAGGACGTGAGATATAATCACAGTCAACCTCGTTGAAACATGGTATAAATTTCACATCTGTGGCACTACCGACATTTATTTGCGTACGTCACATATCAATCACGTATTTTTTGTATAGGAATGCTTTTATATTGTCGTCTCACGCAGTGTAGTATGATACCTCCAATTTTCGAAATTCGTCATCAATTAAACTGCGATCCAATGTTCTGCCCACAATTGACATGCATTTATTCCAATCATTTATGTCGTTACGAACAATATCTGCACTAAAATTATCTGATCGAAGCATACGGACTACCTTAATTACAGCGACAATTCCAATTTCTTCTGATAAAATTACCAAATTATTCGCTGTAACTGTTACATCAGTGACATGTTCCAAACTTTCGTTGATCATCGGGGAGCGCACAGTCCGGCTCATCTCTGTACACTCTTTTCACGTCAGATCCTTCGTAATGGGCATCACATCTGTCCGTCTGCTGCTGAGAACCGTTTTCATTTGTTGCTTGTCGCATTGTGTGCAATCTCTTCTTCTTATTGTATTTGCATGACGTGGCATGTAGTTTGTAATCAGCCGAAACGTCTGTCAAGTATTTGCAATCCGTTGTATGGCATACGAATTTTTTCGTTACCATTATAGTGGCATGGGGGATCCAGAGCAATAGCGGTCGATGTCACATTCTTTGATTAATCAGAATATTGGTAGAATAATTTGTTATTAGGGACCAACGTATTTATCGATATTTATTACTTTTTACTGCCAGTACCAGTAGTCGATTGTGCCACTGTAAGTAAACAAAAGAAATATAATCATGTCCCAATTTAAAAAATATTAAAATTTTCCTCCAACATGGAGGCATAAAAATTGCAGAAAATTAAATAATTTATTTTTTGTTGTAAAAAACCATTAATTTATTTTTTGTTGTAACAAATCAATTATTTATTTTTGTGCAAATTTACAGCCTCTATATAGAGGAAAATGTTTTGCAGGAAATTAAATAATTGATTTTTGGTTGAAAAAAATCAATTATTTAATTTTCTGCAAATTATTGTCCGCCATATGGAAGAAATTGTTTTTCATATTTGTTGTTGTCGGCAATGTGTAAGTAAGATGACAGCCTGAATTAAGTAAATACATGACATTGCAAAAAATTGACAGGAACCTATACTGTATGTGTAGTACACATTTAACTTACACCGTTTCTGAGGACAGACGTACAGTTTACTTTACCAATATAGGTAGAAATAAACTTATTCATGGAATGTAAACAAAAAAAATTCAATCAAGGATCAATTGTCAACCAAACGGTGTCACTTCAACATCTGCCATTCCCCAATCATCCATATTTTATGGTAATCTTCACCGCCAATATCACTTTCATAAGGTTCTCCGTCTCTATGACGACAACTCGAAGAAAT
>JAULBU010071829.1:0-10446 GCA_032358235.1 Odonthalia washingtoniensis | reverse complement strand
TATCTATAAATTTGCTTCTGAGAGCGAAGTATTGATGAGAAGGTTCGAATCAGCTTGTTCATGTTGTATAAGTGGCCAAAAAGCGAAGGTGAAACGATTGAATTTTTCATATCTTGGATATGTTGATATAGTTTCTCCTGCCAGTGGCAAACTAGGTGATGATGAAAGTATTGATATGAGGCTAAGGAATTTTCAGAATCTTATAAAACGTTACACCACGTGCGTTCTAACGGTGAGAGAGATACGAAATTTTGGAGAACAAGCAGTTTTTCGGACATTTGTTCGAAAAGTTGTATCAAAGATTATAAGCTAATTGATGATGAAGTTGATACATTGTTTCGAAATTAACAAGCAAGAATTGAATTCCGGTAGTTTAGAAAAACGAATATAAAACATGATAGAGACGCCACGATAATGTCAATTATAAGAATGAACACGATCATGACATCAATTGTCGACTCATTTAAACCAGTAGCAGAGGCATATGAAGGACGTGATGCACCAACCAATGACTATGAAAATGATGAAGAAATAATTCCAGCAAATTCATCATCAAAGTCAACTCCGTCTTCAACTTCACATGTAATTAAATTGAAATCGAAGGGCGGTACAATTCCTTCAGATGCCAAAAGGAGTATGAAACAACTTCTGCCTGTAGCAGCCTTAATTGTATTGAATAATGCAATGGAAAGTGTAAAGACATTTATAGAAAATAAAATGAATAACACAATCGCATAGTTTCAAGTTGAATAACCAGAATTTGGTTCAGAGATAGATAGACTACAAAACGATTATCTAAAATACACTTTGGCTTTCAAGCATCCTATTAACAACAGGTATTACATAAGTGTTGCCGCCAATACCTTTTTTAAGTGTATATGTTCATGGTACGGTGTAGTATCAGAATTTTATATTCTTCAATCACCTTTTTTGGACACACCATTCAAGTATTTTATATCTGAGGATCCGATTGATGTATTGAATGAAAGTGATGAGAAAGAACAAGTACATCAAGATGTAGATAATTATCTGGACGTAATGATTGATTCATCATATGGTGATGATGAGAAAGAAAAGAATATAGAGAGACAAGGAAAAGTAACTACAACGTCGACCAAAATAGAATTGAATGAGATTTTAGAAGAAAATTTAGACACATTGGATGAAAGGAAGAGGGATGAAACGACTTGTAGTGTCATAGAGAAGAGGAACGTAAACGGACAAGAAGTTCCAAAAGGCAGTGGAAAAGAGAAAGAATTTAAAAAGAAACGAACAATGAACAGAAGTGATGAAGAATATGATCATGTGAATGAACGAATAGTTTGAAGACGAAGTAATAGAAAAGGATTTCTTCATCAAAGGCTGTGGTAAATCAGATTGAAGAATCCAAATAACTATACTATTACTGAATCATGTCATCCTCTTGTTTATTTTCATACAATTCACCACGTGGTTTATAAAAATGGATTGACATAGAAAATATTTGCTTCCCATCCAGTCTCAAGGTTTCTCAGCTTATCATATTCAACCTTACTCTTCACTTTGTTTGAAATGACACTCATTTCCGTATCTTCGGGAACTAAGTTCACTTTCCCTTTAATAGCGTCTATGGGTACAAGACCAAAAACCTTTGCGGGACGTGTTTGTCCTGGTTCTCCTTCTTTTCGTTTCCACTGCAGCCTTATACAGTTCAACACTTCATCTAATTTGTCAACATGTATGTTTTTTGATGTTGCCACTTAGAAAAACTGTATAAAACATAGTTCATCATCCATAGGTCTTTCAGAATCATCAGAGTTATTCTTTCGGTGAGATTTACATGATCCATTACTCCGAATACATAAAAAAGACAACACTTTTGCAAACCATATTCTCATGTATCCATCTGGAACAGGTATATCATCACCAACTTGAGCCTCAATCATTACAAAATCCAGACGAGAAGCTTTCGACCCATAAAATTTCTTCTTCGCAAACCACTCTTTGAAACATTCGTAATGTTGATTTTAGAATGAAGACTTCATTCGAACCACTACCCATCTCATTCAGAAATGAAACATTGTATCCAGATAAGAATGCAGAACTTGGAACAACCATTTTGACGATCGTGGATTCTCGTAAATTATATCCTTTCCCACCCAAACTTTCTCGAAGAAGATTGATTATAATTAGCACTCCTTCTTTTTCCAAAACATCCCCCAAATCGAACAAGCATGTTTTTAATGTACTCCTTCTGGTCAGTACATTCTGTTTCTTATAAATTTCACGGTACAATGTCTCCAAATCATACAAAGTCATAGAAACCTCACTATTAATTAAGAAAGAATCATCCCCTCGAACGGCATTTACGCTACTTGGATTCGGGTTAATAATTACATTATTTGCTCCTTGTCTGGAATTTATACCCATAGATTTATTGTACACATTTGAACATTGAAAACTTCGTTCCTCTAGTATTCTTATTGTTTTAGAAATCGCACTACAAGTTCTTTTTGACTTTTTTTCATAGTCTGCCTTCACCCATTTGTGTGTCATCTCATACAAACCACAACTCATATAACAAATCCCACCTGTCCTTTTCAAGTCAATACATAAATGATCTAATAAGTGCCACTTCGATGTGCCCATGCCAGATTTATGGTAACGTTCGAATAAACTCCTACCAATAGTCTTAAAGTCTTGTATACTTCGATGTAGCCTTCTCAAGTCTTCATTTGTCCACCCAGGCGTGGGTACAAGACAGTTCATATCGTTCAGAATATTAACATAAAACGTAAATACAGTTTTCACGGGAGCTTTTGTCGTTTCTCCGCAACACCGGTCAATTATTGTACCCAGGAAAGGAGAAGCCTCGTCAATTTTGTGGAAGTCGGATGCTTACAACATACCTGGGATGCCACTGTCAGTGAAGCTCTGACAGATTTCCATTGATGATTCCATGTGAGAAGTCCACATGTAGGTCATACCCAATAGAAATTTTCTCAACATTATAAAGAAAACCGTTAAGACGCAGTACTAACTTACGGTTTGTTTTAAATAACCTCTTATAGCCATTTGCATTTCTAACTGAAGTAAAAAATCATTTTCCGTTTTTTAACATGGTACTTGCGGTTTCTTTGATGATTCTGGAAACTCCAAGTGAAATTTTTTGCATTGGCTCAAATGTGAAAATTGAAAATAAGTCAATGGCTGGATGGATACCAATCAACGAAAAAGTGGGGAGATCGGGTAGAATTGTTAGCATAAACAGGGAATGAAATTCATCCAGAACAGCTGTGTCACCGAGATTTAGACGACGCAGCATCTAATTGGTTCTTTGTATAGTCCTATCATACGTAGTAGTGCATGAGCCAAGTTCATTTCGTCGAACATCACAGCGATGACGAGGGGATAACGGTGTATTGTTTCGATTTACACTGGCCATGTCTTCTGCTTCTGGTAGATCAGCGATGTAAGAAGAAATATCAATGTTGGCTCTTAAGATGAATCTTTCTTTTGTCTCACAAACTAAACCCTCTACATTTATTTTAGTAATAGAACGTGAGAGAGAGAAGATAATTCAACGCTCTCATGAAGAGCTTTCAACATATCTAGACGTTTGGTTGATTTACCTGATGTGTATTGCTTACCAAATTTTCCAGAGTAGGCCAATTCGTCCTCATCAGCATTATAATATCTAACGTGAACATATTCAAAACCAGTTTTCTTTTCAACAATTTGATTCTGCCGCGCAGATTCCTTTAAATTTAAAAGGTTCAAATGAATAGGATGAAAACTGAAATGTGACGCATTCAAAGATGTCACTGACTTATCACTGTACAATTTTAAAAGTGCAACAAACGATTCTTCTCCGTGTTTTCATTCGTTCGTTAATAAACGTTTTCATCCTTGCTCTCCTTAATTGTATCTCTCACCATTTCGGCAGCCTTTCCTAGATCCGAATTCATGGGATGACTCCTAACATTACTTTTAAACGGTTGTAAAATAGTACCCTCATAGTTAGTTGAAAGAATCTGCTGTTTAAAATTATTGACTGGATCCTTCGTAATGAGCATCGGATCTGTCCATGTGCTGCTGATAACCGCTTCCGATCATTTTTCATGTCGCATAGTGTGCATTTTCTTCTTCTTATTGTATTTTCATGACGTGGAATGTCCTTTGTAGTCAGACCAAACGTCTGTTGAGAATGTGCAATAGGTTGTATGGCAGAGGAATGTTTTCGTTACCATCATTGTGGAATGTCGCATTCAGAGCGATATGGGTCAATGTCTGGTTCTTTGAATAATTAGAATATGGGTAGAATAATTAGTTAATAGGGACCACCTTAATCACGGATATTTCTTGCTTTTTACTGCCAGTACCAGTGGTTGATTCTGCCACCGTAAGTAGTCAAAATAAATATAATCATGTTTCAATTTAAAATATGTAAAACGTTTCCTTCATATGGATGCCGAAAAAGTAAGTGCAGGAAATTAAATAATTGATTTCCTGTTGTAAAAAATCAATTATTTAATTTTCTGCAATTTCTTGGCCTCCATATGAGGGGGGAGGAAAATGTTTTCTGAAAATTTTTGGCCTCCATATGGAGGAAAAGTTTACATATTTTCTGTTACCGGCAATGTCTAAGTAAGATGACAGCCCGTATTAAATACATGACATTGCAAAGAAATGATTGTCATCATCATGTACATCTCGACATATGTACAGGAACATATACACATTTAACTAGAACCGTTTCTAAGAACAACCGTACATTTACTTTAGCATATAGGTAGAAATAAACTTAGACATGTGAGGTAAACAAAGAAACATGCATTCAAAGATCAATTGTTAACCTAGCGGTGGCTCTTCAACATCTGCTATTCCCCATTCATCCACATCTTCTACATCATCTACACAACCACCACCATTTTTATCTGGTTCTCCGTCCCTATGACCACTACTCGAAAGGCTGCTGGAATTGTGTAAGTAGTGAACAGATAGCAGTTGACCTTTCCGCCGAAAACTGCGTCCATATGCATATGAAATGACATCTTTGCAGCACGCCGTTTAGCTACCCATACATAGTCACGATGACTTTCCATTTGATTTTCAAGCAGACTTCTTTTACTGGAGTAACGTAAAATGCCATTGTTTCTGTCATGTTCCACATTTCACGAATTGCCAGTGTTGATAATGGGACTCCAATTATCTCTATTTCTTTCATCTTCCAGAGCCTCTTCGCCAGGAAACCATGTTTGAATTTCGGTAAAAAGTTTGCCAATTGTCTGTGAATGAAATTCATGATTTTCCTCAAACGCTTCTATACATGTCCTTCTCAAAGTGTCATCTATACCGAAATGATCAGAAATAGTCTCCAGAATGCAGTACCCATAACTATCCAATTGCTGTTTCTTCCTGCAGCAGTGAGCAAGTCCACAGCTTCCTTCAACATTCCTTTTTGCATGTAACCATTTATCCGATTATTCGTCATCTGTGTGAACTTCCATATGTTCTGCTTGCATGTAGGTAGCCAACATCCAAGCGATATCTCTCAATCCTAGTATTTGATCATACATAAAAAAATGTTCGCACGATGAGAATCTGGGATTAGTGCCGACTTCAGCAGGGTCCTCGTATCATATAAAATTTCAACATCCACTACTTTCTTGCCTTCTCCATCTGTCCTGTCAATATTAATCTTTCTCGTCCGTGTTTCACGACTTATTCTATCCCTCGGAACTCCATAGACGGTATCCTCTGTTACATTCTGTCGTCTGTGTTGTAGAATTTCTTCAATGGTCACTACATCTCTACATCTCTTGTTCAGTCTTTTCCAAATATCACTACATCCCGGTGGCATAACATTTCAAGGCGGTTTGTTATCGTAAGGGCCGATGTCATCTGTTACGGTAGACCGTGGAAAGGGCCTTGCCATTAAATTTAGTCTCTTTGTTGATGATGACCTTCCACCACTTGCTTATGCCTCAATCTTTGCCTTGTATTCTTCTCTTTTAGACTACATGGAATTGTTTGCCTATGCCTTCTGTATTTCCGCTCGAGATTCTTCCTCATCACTACTGTCTAGGTCAATAACTTCACGTTTTTGCCTTTTCTTTCTTCTCGTATGGGCAAGAAGAATTCCATGGACACCCGTTCCTCTTGTTTCTTTTCCTCCATTACCACCGTCGGTATTTTCTTTGAAAAATTATTGTCTTATTTTATTGACAAGTCTGTCATGGCGAACAGTTGCACAGGTAACCAGTTTTCCAAACCTCTTTCCAACATCATACTCGAAAATTCTCATGTGATTGCAAACGGTTGAATAAATAGATCGCTTCCGTATCCTTGTCTCTTGGATGACAACGTCCATTAGTTGCTGGATTGTCGTAGGAAATTCTTTTTCTGGTAAATTTCACACTCATCGCCCGCAATGGCTTTCAACAATGTCTGAATAGACGTTAATAAATTATTACCAAGCCTATAGAAGACATTTGCATGAAATGTTCCTTTTTCTAGTCTTCCAAAATAAGCTTCAGCTGCATCCAGGAGGTACATTATAGTCTCCTCCGTACGGTTAATGATAATTACACTGTACAAGTACGTCACCCCTCTTTTACCAGAATCTCGCCCATTTCCAAACTGCGGAATGGTCTTGATCCTTTCCATGAAAAATTTGAATCTGACAAGGATCTTTCCCACTCGAGCGTACCGTTCATATGTTGAGGTGCTTTTGGTATCAAGAAAATTTGTTCTTTCCATATCCCTCACAATATCCACTGTCCTTTCTTCTTCAAACGATATGTTATATTGTTCGGTAAAGGTCTCAGCATATCGTATGAAACTGTTCATCAGGTCGATGAACGAAATGTCCTTTTTTGTCTTCCACTATGATATGTTTCGAGACCTGCTTAGATTTGTAACTTCCCACAGTGTCATGGTCGCCTTTTCATTCCGTTCGAGAAGAGCGACAAGAATACGATCTCTTGCCCAATTTTTTTCGTAAGTGACTCTTACAACGAGAATTTGGAGTGCGGACAGGCGATGTCTGCCGTCCACAATAACCAATGACTTGTCGGACTTCAGTACAATTCTATCAGTTTCCTGGCTGCATAATTGCGAGATACCAGTATACTTGCCAACAATATCTTCAGATTCGAAAGTTACTGAAACTATTCCGAAACCAACTTGATACCGCTCTTGTTCAGAAGATGTAACGAATGCATCACGATGCTTGGTGTTCAAATCCCTCAAAGGGTTCTTAACGTTCCTGACTTGACTGACTCTAAGCCATTATTCGACAGTCGCATAATTGCTAAGACAAAAGTCTGTAATCGTATCAGACCTCCCGCTATCGGTCTCTTCATTACCATCCTTGTTCGCACGTGGAATTGCGATAACCTTCATCGCTTGAGATTCCCAGCAATGAACACCGTTTTCTGATTCCAAATCACGGAGGATGACTGGGTTGGTACCTCTTCCATTATTTTCATAATACAGATATTCCCGTTCCTTATGCATCGGCTTAATTTGCACATCGATTATTTCCACTCTGTCCAATACTTCAGCCACTGGAGCCGTTGCCCATTTAGCTATACTCCCTGAGTTAGTTCCATTTACAGCCCTGAATTTTTCTGTACAAACAAGAACTATACTCACATCCGAACAATAAATTCCACGCCACCCTCGGGATGAATTCACCACTCCAACGGAATCATCATCTAGACAGTACAGCTCAACAGATATATCTGGAACTATACCCCTTGCCTCTGCATTGGTACCGTTTTCTTCTCCAAGAATCAGCTTGTGAAATAGTTCTTCACGTCTTGTCGGTAGGTAACAATGCATCAGACACTTCCCCTGTGCAGATGCAGAAGATAACGACATAGTTGATTATAGAAGTATTATGTTGTAGTTGAAAATATTGAAGTCAGTTGATAACGGCTGGTTGTGAAGAAGGAGATTGTAATGTTGCGTGTGATATATATAACAGAAAATATCACGATTTGATAATGTAGTTTTTTCGTATGACTTCGCTTCAGGACTCCGCCTCATTTGTATGCCTTCGATGATCGGATTGTCGTCTTTGTTATCATAAACGGAACTGTTGTAAAACTTTCTCAACCGGATGGTGCTTCTGTAACGACACAATAATTGTACCGTATACGAGTTTGTTGTACTCACCCGTGGTATATTTCAACATATGTTTGCTGCAAAAACATTACTCGCAAATATTTTCGAAAACTTTTCCTCCTTATGGATGCCGAAATATTGCAGGAAATTAAATAATTGATTTTTCGTTCCAAAAAATTGAACATTTAATTTCCTGTAAAACTTTTTCCTCCGGAGGCCGAAAAATTGCAGAAAATTAAATAATTAATTTTTTGTTGCAAAAAATTAAATATTTAAATTCCTGCAAAAAGTTTTCCTCCGTATGGAGTAAAAGTTTTACATTTTTTCTTCGTCTATTCCAGCTGTACAAATAGGTCCACCCCGACGCCGTGCGGACAATTAAATACTTAATTTTCTACAATATATACCAGATCACACCCAACCAGACGACTTACCGAAAATTAAATATTTAATTTTCCACAATATTTATCAGATCGCAACATTACATAACTTTCCTGGACATAGCATCGCGGTACTGCTACCGTTACGTTACCTTCTTCACGTTCGTTCCTATTCTTCCACCATCAACATCAACAATTACGCCTCTACTCTAATAACACGACCTTTCACAATCATCATCATACCATTGCAGCAACACTTTCTTTAAAAACGTCAGATCAGAAAAAAAATCTACGCACATCACTTCAAATAAAAAGCAACGCCGTACAACTTGATCATTGCAACAGCAACTTCACACTCCATATATTCTTCTCCACCAACATCTCCCACAACAATTTTACCATCAATTTCAACATTCTACATCTCATTCCCCAACAGTTTTAAACTCCTTTTCCAACACGGAACTGAGAAACAACACGACATGTCATCTTCAACCTCCACTGGAAAATGATCTGCCCGGAAAAATTCAGCCCCTGAATCTGGATTCACTCGAATCCTGCTGTTTTCCTTTATTGGCAGTTTCTTCGGTTCATCTTTTAAAAAAACTTCAACTATAGGGATATCAACTTCAAGAATTATCTGCAATGGTTGAGGTTCCATGACGACCCTATTTCCAAGAGCATAACAACATGTTCCGAAAGCAAGGCGAATGACTGAATGAAACTTTTGAAACAATCGGTATTCGAGTCTATAGGATCTAATGGTGCCAACGTCCTAGCAGAAATGGGTTCCCAGAAAGTTCATCATATATCCCGTGCGTCTCTCGCCATATACACATATGGTTGTAGAGATAAACGCACACTTCAAATGTTCACTGACAACTCCACTGACAACTTCACTTCGAAAGGATTCTTAGTTGGTCCAACACTCATCAACATGATTATCCAGTTAACTGGGAAAAGACCAATACAGAACCTATTCAACATGTCTATCCCAACAACTTTCGAATGTCTTCTCTTTTACCACGGAATTTCACTTGTTTCGGATACAATGTCGAGAAAAAAATTCTAAGACGCGCAGTAGAAATATTCTCAGCATGAAACATTTCGCTGGTACTAGAAAAGGTTTTCTTGTCAAACATTTTCAAGGCGTGGGAACGACTGGAAACATCAATCGACATTCCTCTCGTCAGTACAATTATGTCAAAATACGTCCTCTACAACTCATCAACATCCGTATTCGAAGTTCTTTCTAGCAGGAACGAAAGCTTTTCTCTCATTACTCAAGAAACAAAATTTACGGGAGATGATTAACCAGTCAATATCGAATAATTGGTGTCCGGACAAGCTTGTAATAGAACAAACAGAATGGACACAGCATTTCGTTACATCGCATCTTCATTTTTTACCAACCTACACAAAATTTTGTGCGACATTTCGTTGTACGATCCCTATTCCAACATGGAATCAACTCCAATGCTGAAACATTTCTTCTATGGTATAAACAGTCCGGAATTGCAGAACTTTTTTTCTGGTATACCCGGTCATGTCTCCGATCCTCTCAACTTATCCGTTCCAGTTAGTAACACCATGGAAGTTATCGTAGATGTTGATGAGGACATTTCGCCTTCAGGGGAAATGGAAACAGGTAATGGGAAGCGTAAACGTTCCCCGTCTTCCGAACAATTGCAAAGAAATAAGAAGAAATCTAGGCTATATAGCGACAGAAGTT
This sequence comes from Odonthalia washingtoniensis, assembly GCA_032358235.1. Classification (NCBI taxonomy): domain Eukaryota; phylum Rhodophyta; class Florideophyceae; order Ceramiales; family Rhodomelaceae; genus Odonthalia; species Odonthalia washingtoniensis. Next base: position 225 of record JAULBU010071829.1, on the reverse strand, counting down.
AAGGAGAAATATTATGTCGAACCAGAAGATTTAGATGAGCTGAATACAATGGGATTGAAAGAGATGAAAGTGCTGAAAATAAAAGTATACTACTGGGTCGGCAAGTAGGCAAATGAGGAGAATGAAACTTTTTTTGCTCGGTGTTCTCTTTATTTTTCAGTAGACACAACTTGGTGTTGTGCCTTTTATACGCAAAAATGACACCAACTACATCTCACAGTGGAG
>JAULBU010071818.1:0-10448 GCA_032358235.1 Odonthalia washingtoniensis | reverse complement strand
CTTTTAGACATGTCAGAAACTTGACGTTGGTTTCATCAAAATTTCTTGATCAGACAGGTAATATCTACTGGTTTTCGCCAAAATGTTTCGGAATGCCAATAAAGTAGATTTAAAAATCTCCAAAATAAATGAAATGTTATTCCATGAATAATGAGATGGATTTCAATATTTTTTTGAAAATGGGTTCAAATCATTTTGGATTTTTCCAATTTTTTTCAACAATTTCGAGATTGATTGTCTAAACCATTCTGTAAATTCTCCCTAACTCCCCCAAAGTAGACCCCAATAAAAGTCAACTTTTTTTTGGCAACTTTTGATCCCAATAAGCCAACCCTATTTTGGACAAACTAGAATTATGAAGTTACTGACGTGACGTCTGAAGTCCAGACGTCAGAACCAAAACTTTCTGCCAATCCTAGAAGTAGGCGTATTTATTGTGGTTGAAGATTCTGAGATGAACGGAACATGAAATCATTTCATTTATAGAGGTGGTCCCCAATTTCTAATCTTGCTTTATAAATAATTGACGCATCTGTTTGATATTTCAATGTCAACATAAATCTTCCAGACAGGAGTTTCCAAATTGGTAGGGACCTCTTCTCTCAGTACTACCTTGAAGGTCCCTATTTTCATTAGGTTCTTCATCTCTTCACATATTGCATCCATCCTCTCCGTCGTTGAACTTCTTGTCAATTCGTCTTGTAGAATTGAGGAAAAGCGAACATTCGTGTGACTATGAGAAACACGCAACGAGATGGAGAGAAAGTTGAGATATTAGTAAACGGAAGAGGGGAGGAAGCCGTGATACCAACTAGATATGATAGAAGTAGTAAATGAGGAGTTTTCGCAAAACTGTTAGCAAGATGAGGAATTGCAGGATAGTAAAGAGAGAGGAAGTTGCAGGAGCAAAAGGGGAAGATGAAGAACGTACATGATAAACGACTGCAAAGTCATACCAGGGTTGGAAAGAATAGGAGAAAAATAGGTAAGAAGATATGATAAGAGGAAGGACGAGGTGCGTCAAAAAGAACATACCGATGTAAAAAGGGTAATTGATAAAAGAGTGATATCGTGCGTCAAAAGGAACATACCGATGGAAACAGGGTAATTGATAAAAGGGTTATGTTGTGCGTAAAAGGAACATGTCGATGGAAACATGAAACATAAGGGCGATGTCTTGCGTAAAACATACATGTAAATAGAAACATGGTAATAAATGGAAGTGTGATACGAGTAACAATCAGAGCCGTGCGAAAACTACGGGAAGGAAGACCGTCTAAGAATACAAAACGAAAACAACTGTTGGATACACATGATTGTAATTGATACGTGTACTGGCCCATTGACAGTGTGTAAGGACACAGTACAGAACCCATACCAGGGCAAAAATCATGTCACAGTTTCAATAATATCATCACCAACCCCGCCACATACAGTATGGTTATTCTATATCTGCATATGATTATACAGTTGGATCGTTCTTAATTATATATTTTATATTATAACCCACGGTAACAGAGGACAAACCGCATCTTGACACGTTTTATGTAACACGTGTGTGTTATCTCAAGTTACAGAGAATTATTACTTAGAACTCCTCCCCTATTATATCCACACATGTCATTATTTATCTATCCAATTTTGAATTTGATATAAATATCAGATCTCAATATGAATAGCTTATTATTAATGAAGAGCAGGCATTTTACAAAAGGAAAGAAACACGCGGACATCAACAAAAATTGAACTTAATAAGTCAATACGAACGAGGAAAGGAAACTTGACTCAACCACGTCCTATGCTGGCTAACCCCTTCGCTAGTCGCAAAAATGATCCCCGCGCACATTCCACGTGCTCGATAACCTCCAGTTGAAAATCCATAACTGGGAGGGACACAATACGTGTCTTCGACTCTGATATTGTATAGCGCTTAAATGCATCAGGATATCAGGGCACATACCCGCCCGTCCACGTACCACCGAAGAATAGAACTAACAAAGTAGCACCTCAGCCGTTTTACTTCACTAACCACGGTAACCTTGAACTGATCCCAGCGTATACGATAACCTCAAATTTGCAGCCAATTAGACACTTCTAGGATCCTTCATTTTGATTATTTCTGTAAGGAAGATATCATCTTCCACCGTTGGTGTCTTATAGTGATTGAAAGAAGTGTGAAGCTCGGTGAAAATAGTTGAGGACAAGGATGTGGAGGATAAGTATTGCTTGAGCTGAGCAGTGTTGCAGGAGAGTGGTTTGTGGATGGGTTTGTCATAGATTTATACCATCTTTGAGTCTCTATTGAAGAAGGAAACTTTGAACGGACCTAAACATTCACCATTCTTGTTACTATGCATAGCAACAAGAATTATGAATGTTTAGGTAGACCAACCGATGCCATATATGAACACGGGGATGAAGTGTTATTCTGGTGTGAAAAGAGCCATGGTCCTTTTCACGCCAGACTAACACTTTATCTCGGTGTCCATATATGGTGTCGGTAGCGGGAGCGACGTTGTGCGTGGGGCCGCATTTTATCCATATGTCTTCTCATTTCTTGCCTTATCATTCTCCCTGCTTCTCCTCCTTCATTCTATATCATTCTCCTTGCATAATTACCAAGCATTACCAACCTTGGATATTCTCCGAATAAGAAAGCGATGGTACCAGGCCATCTGGTCCAGCCGTGTCATTCATGGGTTTTTTGGACACGGCTAGTACTAGTTCAAAGTCGTCTTTGGGATTATAGATCATTATTTTGCGGACAGTGGAACGTGTTGGTTCATTATATCTTTCGCGTATCGATAATCCATTACTCGCTTCTATACGAGACATTTTAACCTTGATCGCGTCAACAGACGCTAAACGTATATATGCATCACTGGAACTGGACTCCTGGTCTACTATCATACGGTTGGGAGAGCCCGTGTGGATCGAAGTCCACACTTTTATTATTGAATCCCAGATTGTGCCTGTTTCCTTGTTTTTGAGCTTCAGTACAGCGCTGAAATGAGTACCGTCATCTATGACGTGTAATATACTTTAATTTGTTTTTTAATAATAATATAAAACTATTCGATGAATATTCTCTCATTGAAGAGCGCAAAATCGCTTTAGAAGGATCTGTGGAATCTTATTCGAGCGGAAGTGATTATTTGGCATGGTTATAACGTGGGATTATATCGGTGGGTATGCTGAGTGTTTCTGGGTCAGTTTAGTTTGTTTGAATTATGCGTAGTAAGTTGAATATCTTTGTTGCTGTTGGGTGGAAAATTGGTGATGAAGGCGTTTTAGTTCTCTTTTGTTGTAGTTCATGTTGAAGGTTTCTATTAGAGCCATGAGTGTATGTAGGTGTAATGAAGCGCTCCTGAATAGTGGGAGAAAGCATTGTTCTGTATAATATAGTTTCTTTTTGTGTCTTATTTCTGTTTGGCGAGCAAGTCTGTTGTTGATGTTATCGTTCGTAATGTAATTCAAATCCAGGGTATTTAGTCCTATTAGTGGTTGGACGTTCACATCTACAACGTCAAGGTCACCATTGATATTGTCAATTGTTGGTGGGGGGTTTCGAGTATAAATCGAAAAGGAGCAAGTGACTGATAATCCTTGTAGCCGAGTCGGAATGATATCTGTAAATCTTGCAGGTTGGTATCCGTAATGTTATAATAATTGTCGATATTATTCAGATATGTTTTCCGATTACACTACGAGGAGCTCCCAAATAAACGCAGAACGGGGGAGTGAAATCATTTTTATCTATTGGTAGATAGGTCAAGTTCAAGTTGTTGCAGCTGATGATCAAAGGGTTCAACTCTTTGATCATCAGCTGCACGATAAGTTATCGTCGTCTTTCGTGTTGACATCATTACCAAAATTTGATGGGGAGGGGAGACCATTAGAGGTTGACAAGTTGAAGGATGGTGAAAAAAAAGTATGTAATATTAGAGCTGATTATGTTAGTATAAATTTCTTCAATTTTATCCATATTGTATTTGGGGCCATTTTCACATAATGCAATAATTTCTGTACTAAATGTTTTGGATTCATAGGCATCGCTTAGTTCCTGTTTATGTTAATGAATGTCTTCTGTATATGTTGTCGCCATGGTGCCAAATTCGTAGCATTGCATTACATCAGCGAGCATAAAGACTGATTTTACGCCGTTTCTGAGTCAATAATAGATGTAGCTTTTAATTGACCGAGGTTGGCAACTGTGGATTGGAGACCATGGTAAAAATCCACATTTGTAACAGTGTACCATGTACACTTGTTATTTTGCGTTATGTTGTTCGATGGAGTTATTCGTTGATTTGTGTTTTAATGACTATTATAAGCTGACCAATTGTTTGGCTAGCTGTCATCGTATCAGTTGATATTTAATGAGTAAGGTCTATCGCTGAAACGCTTGAATGGTTTTACCGTATTTTTCTAACAGTGTGAGTGTCGATGTGTCTCATTTCTCTAGTTCATCCAGCCTATTGTTTTCTTTTCCAAGAGAAATAGAATGGGATAAGCCCGTTTTGATTTTCTGATAGGTTATATTACCAGAAATATCGTTTTCTTTGGAGATCTTTGCCCATTATAATGTTGCAAAAGTGGTATTTAATGTCTTAGATTTTGATTTTTGTTCTTGTACCTTGGAATGTACTGTGAGTTCAGTTTATCTATATACGCGCAGAGCTCTTGGAAGCCAGTACCATAGTATGATATGCCATGTCCATACATAAATTATACCAAGGAGAGACTGTACAATTGTAGTTGAGCCTCCTTTTAACGATCAGTGAATCACATTCGCCGATCATCTTTAATTGAATTGTAATGAAGTCCATATGTTTTGGGTGATGTTGTTTGAAACAAATGTGCGGGCAGGTTTCGATTGAATGTTGCTGAATAATAAATCCTTCTTTGCATCTGGTAGATCAAGTTGTTTCGAAAACATGTTGTAGTCGCGTAGGGCATTTTTGAAGATTTCATCCAATTTTCCTCCAAAATGGCGCACTTTAATGTGAGTTTATCGCACTTGATATTTGGCCGGGTTCATAACGTGAACGCGCCTGTTTCAATCATCTAAATGTTGGTCTGTCTGTATTCTATCATCTGATTCTAGGCTTAGAGGATATTGTATTTGGCATTGTTAGTTGTGACTTAAACCTTGTGGATAATATGATGACTTTCGTGGTTCTAGCTATTGTGGCTGGCTGGCTGTGTCTGGCTCTGGTCTAGTGCTTTGTTGGATAGGAGCTGATTCTGGCTGTGCTGTTTTCAACAGTTTATGTGTCGGAATTGAGGATGATGGCAATGGTCCTGAAGGTAATTATCTTGTCGTAAGTAGTGATCTTGGATCCGTTCCTTATATCATCCTGCCATCAGGAACGGGTCCAAGATAACAGAATCACGCCCACTGTCAGACCATCCAGTGAGCGTAGGTCTGATCGTGGTCGTGGTTCTGAAGGTGACAATGGTTCCATTGGGTTGTAACTAAGTTTGCGTCTCTCGTTGAATATCTGGATGACGTGGTAGATGAATGAATCTGATCTGTCCGTTGCTCACGCTGTCCAGATTTGTATCATTAGTCTGCTATTGGATGATTCGGTCGCGTCTGATTCCAATTTAGTTAGGATTGGGTTGAAACGATCTGGTAAGCCTTATAGCTCTGTAACATCTTTGAAGTGGCCGATACTGGAGAGCGGTATCAAAAAAATTCTTCAGTTGAGCATTCTATCGCCAGGGAGCGTGAAAAGGAGTTATTTGGACCTCTTTTCACGATTTATCGGTAGTGTTTGTGGGCATTCTTCTTGGATGGGATAATATCGAATGGAAGACCTTGTTATCGTTTTGAAAAGGTCATCTAAAGATGAAGATGTTCGCATATTTTTGGTACGACTAATGCGTCTTTAATAGCGGATAATTGAGTCTTCTGAGAAGACGCGGTGTTCTTGAGATTGTTTAGTCGGTGAGTGGGATATGACTCCTTGTTCTCACCGGTATCTCCAATTGGACCTCTTCTTCGATTGGATTGGGAACTTGTTCGTCTTGTCGGTTGGACATGTTGGATTGTCAAGATTTTTTGACAGAAGGTCTGTTGGGTAAAGTTGTATTAGCTTGAAAGTTAAGTTTGAGGTAGGGTATGGTAATAGAATTTATCTTGACGTTGATTTCTTATGTCAGGAGCAGAATCTGGACTTTAGAATCTTATCCGTATACGAATCTGATGGGTACAAGGTGATAACAACCAGCATCTGGGCAGGTGTATACAGTCACATGGGATTGGGTAGGTGTAGTATGAGCAATCGTGGTATGAATAGGTGTATGACGTATAGGTGTGGTTTGTGCAGGTGTATGATGTGTAGGTGTGGCCTGTGGTAACGGATCAGCGAGTGGGAGGACTGGCCAGCAAGGGGAGATGGCAACTGTAGCAATACAGAGATTAGTAAGCGGGAAGGGCGAGAACGAGGCAGTAAAGATACAACCTCATTGACTTTTTGACCAGGGTGACTACACCTCTGGTCGGTAACAATATTAAGATTTCAATTTAATATTGTAAGTGAAAAATGGGTGAGTGAAAAAGAGAAAAGATGAAAGGTATAAGTAATATTCTTATAGAAAACTGGGAACGTCAAATCTGAATAAGACATAGAAGGTCTTGTATGTAGTAAGATTTTAGTTTCATGTGTCATAATCTAATTAGTCAGAAAAATAAGCTACGAGATATCCAAATTATTAATTTTGATTAGTGATGAATTAAGTGGCTTGCCTTTCTACGTTACATGTGTAGTGTATAAATGTAATAGACATACTTGTCAGTTAATCACATAGAGATCAGCCACGTCACGTAAAAGAACAATCGGAGCAAGCGGCATTTCGTAATATTCGATACTCAAGAGTTATTGTCTTCGGATAGGTGTTCTATCAAACTGGACAAAAAGTCTCATGCGGTTAGTCGGAATCGTGCGGATCTTGTTTCCAGAATCGGATATTCTATTAAAAAATCTTTCGATGCCACTTTGAGTCCTATACCCAGTCGGAACTGGTGCGAATCGTATCGAAACATCGCAAACACGGTTTGTATTTGGTGATGAGTTCATCACTGAATATTGGAGTTTGCGCATGCCGTGCTTGTGATGGTGATGTACCAGTTGATCGTTGAATGTCTGGAGCATTGGGTATTCGTGTTATTGGGACGTTAGAATCTGAAATTGTTGTCTGAGCTTAGGATGGTTGCCCCTGTTTTGGCGGCGTAATCGGGGTTACGATCGACGATGGTCCCTGCGTGTGTCTATTGATGATGGGGATTGATAGGGAAACATATGTAGGTATGGAAAATGAGATGGTCGTGAGTTAGTTGTTTTCTTTTGAAGTGTTTTGTTAACAAACGTGTGAATCTCATGCAGTGGATATAAACTATTGTCGAAAACGGGCTCTAGCTTGGATTCTAGGAGTATATTTATTGGTGGTGTGAAACGTATACAAAGTGTAAGAGTATAGACGGGTCAGATTGTTTTATAGTGTGAAGGCCACGGTTCTTGTAATCACGGTGTGACCTACTATGTACATTACCCAGGCCAATAGTATTGCCCTGGGTAATACGATGCCGGTACGGATGTCCTTGTTGAAGGCTATGTTACTAACATTCCTCGGCTCTTATTTTTGCAACCGGATTATCGATGCACGTGAAGTACACGTGGGGATCAATTTCCTACTACCGTAGTCGTTACATACTTATCGCGCGTGGTTGGTTGATTTTACTAGCCCAGTTTTTATTGGACTGCTTGGGTACAATTTTTCTTTTCGAATCTCTGTGTTTGTCTTTGATGATCTCTACCTTTTCTTCAGAATAGCTATCGTCATCGCTGATCGATATAAATAGCAATCTTAAATAGAATGTAAAATGATTACTTGAAACCTGTATAATGATTGCATACATTGGCAATCATTCTAATCAATCTAACGATGTAATAATACACCAGTTATTCCACACGTGTGATATGTGGGGTGCAGTTCTTTCATCGTACAGCAGGGAGGGTAAAACACTGGAACACAGTATCCTGTGACTGCATGGTTGCCATGTGGTGGATGATAATAATGCACACCATGCCGTGTAGATTCATACCGTACCGTCTAGTAATTACGTATATGAATGTATCGCGTACAGTGTCAATCGATGTTACCTGTGCCTGACTGTATTGATTTACCACCTGTAGTGGTATGTTTTTGTTCCCGTGACCCTTTTACGCCTTCCGTCAGCATGTTGCTTGGGTCATGGGTTTCCCGTATTCCTTTTAATCTCAGTTTGTTTTTCTGCTTCTATATGCTTCGTTGTCACCCGCTTCTCCTTTCAGTTGGTCTTCTTGACGAACAATCTCGATCTCCATTATTACTGTGTTGGTATGCTGTCGTGCGTTATTCTCGCTTGGTTTTAGCCTTCTCCCATAATCATTGAATATCATCATAGTATGAATATGATTTTATATCATCATAGTATGAATATGATTTTATATCATCATAGTATCATTTATCATTGTATATCATTATAGTATCATTATCATTGTTTCATTATCATTGTATCATTATCATTGTATCATTATCATTGCATATCATCAAAGTATCATTATCATAGCATCATTATCCTTATCGATCCGCTGCCATCATTATCCTTCTTGACCCGCCGTCGTCATCCTCCTCCTCCCTTTCCGTCACCATCGCCTTGTTGAACGGTACTGGTCGACCAAAATAAATGGTACCCTGTGGCTTCCTTTTCTTCCCTACTCCACGTATGGATCTCTTTCTTTATTAATTGTTTTCCCCTGGTCTCGACTTGCTCTACTCTGTCCTTTGTTCTCCTTTCTTTAAGGCTCTGTCTCCAGCTACGGAAATCGTAGATTAGTTTAGTAACCTCACTGTCTAATTGGTGTGGTTTTGATGTCCTACTTTTATTTCTTCTTCTTCTTTATCCTTCTGACAAAATTAGTGTGTCTTCCTCACTTTTTGTCCATTCCGTCTTCGCCGAGTGGCGATTGCAGAGTTCTCGTAACGGTTAGGCTTTTTACTTATTAGTGTGCCTGCTGACCCTGGATTAGCTGTTGGACTACTTCTCGCCGCGATTACACGCTGGCTAACTAGCAGTTTGATTCGCCTTAGATTTCTCCCAGGACGATTGGTGCGACGTCTTGTTCAGATCCGGCTCCTAAGTGGCATCGGCGAGTTGTCAGTTGTGGTGATGGGGGTTACTGTGTGTTTTCTTTATTAATCGGTAACTCTTTTACCCCTATTCCCCGACGAGAATTCTCTGGTTTTTACCCCTCCAGAAGAGTGTTGGTTCTAATATCACACGTGGTGTCCACTACTGAATCGAAATAGAAATTAGAAAACTGTTCTAATTCTATGCCATTGTTTCCTACATGTCATAATAAATGTCTTTTCCTAAATAGTGTTCCATTCCCCACAGTATGTGAAACATACACTTCCAATAACCAGGTCGTTATGTGTTATGTGGTTAAGTGTTATCTCCAATTTTATCATCGTATGTGACTATGCACTCCTAGGTTTCACGATATTGAGACAAAAAAAGTTGCTAGATCAACACATCCTTCTCCATTTCCGTCGTCTTCTCCTCCATTTTCTGTCGTTATTCTCTATTGGTCGTCTTCATCGTCTTCTTCTTCCGTCACCATCCATATTGATCCTCATACATTAAATTTCCGCCATCTTCATCCTTCTCCATCCGTCTTATCACACACACCCCGCTCGTCACTCTCTCCAATCGCTTGGGCTATTCGACACTCCAGCAACATCCATTTGTGTGATACAGCTCATTCCTATAGCTGGATATTAAACTTGTTGGTTTCCATGACGGTGAAGAGGGGAGATGTTGTTTTGAGCAAGGGCTTCGTCAGTGAGTCGCCGGGGTTTGTGTCGCCAGGGATCCATGCAATCCAGTCTAGCTTCCCGATGTCATAGCTTTGGCTAGGGGCTAGTACATCTATATGCAAACGACGTTTTTGAAGTCCTTCACAACAAAAGCGTACTCAAAGCCGATAACAAGCGCTTGTATCTCGCCTGCCATTCTGGATCGTGCGATACGGCGTCATTTGTTGCTGCTGTAATGGATTATTTTGCAGTTGTCCTCACCGTAAACAATCAACATCTTGTAATCCATCTGACTTTTAAGATTTTCTGCGTTTGCGAAGGACGCGTACGTAAGGATAACCAGTCGAGTGGTGGGTAGGTCGATCTTGACGACGTTTAGTCTCTGGTGCTTCTTCTTCTTAAGAAATCGGGTGGTTTATTTAAGCTACTTTAGTCCTTCAGAGGTCGTGGGGCGGTTGCCTAGTGCTACGAAATGAACAGGGGCGCAGATGTCGAGTCGTAGTTTGACTAAGACATACTGCTCCAACTCTCTCATACTTCTGCAATGCTTCTGGAACTCTGCCTACTCAGTGCGGTAGATC
>JAULBU010071807.1:0-10448 GCA_032358235.1 Odonthalia washingtoniensis | reverse complement strand
ACATACCAATATCCGAACGGAAAATATCTCGGACTACACATGACGTTGTTAATGTGTTTAATTTACTACTCGTACTGAATTTTGCAGTAGTCCATGACCAACAGTATAATTCCATGTCCACACACACCTCGGCTGTAACTTGTACATTACTTTTTTTAGACTCTGATAAATGACCGTCCCCGGCTGTGTCACCTTTTGAAAATTTGGCACATTCTAAAAATCCGGTACATCCCGGAAACTCTTCCCTTGAAAACCCTTTCTCTATTAGCATCACCTCTGCCGAGTTCTGTTTTCAATTTAAGAACATATCACCATACTTCTTCACTAGAAAATTGCATAATTCAGCGACATATGTTTTCACTTCTTTGCATTCCATGACATCCATGTCACACCGTACGGTCGCATACTGTCCAGATTTAATTGTTGAAAATGCTCTCAATATTTTGGTCTCTGTCATAATTTCAGCCTCCCCAGCACTAGTACTTGGCAATATCCATATGTCCGGACAGAACAGGACCAATTCGGCCATCAATCAATTGAATAATTGTTTTGATATACTGAACATTTATTGACATGTCCAATCTGTTCACACTTCTTTTCTGAATATAAAACCCTTTCCGTCACGGTTTCGGAACTCATGCAAATGAGCACTGATTGGGCATTTCCCCATATGACACACTGTCGTCCTCCTTTTTCTTCATCGCTAAGCCCTTTTCTGATTTCGGTAAGAATCACCCCCTTCTGCCGATGCAGTTCCTTGAACGTGTTGAGTAGTTGTTGTTGCTGTAGTCTTGTACGTCCGCCGTGTTTCCGTTTTTTCCTCGCCTTGCCGCACCCTCCGTTACAAACCGACATTGCGCTTTCACAATATGTTGAATCCATTTTTCGCAATTCCATTTTCGAATGGACTGATTTTACTTCCACAGTCGACAGCTCTACTTCACACAAAATTGAAAATGCTGATCTTACCGTCATGGATTTCCAAGGTCACTGACAATGCTGTCACACGCATACATCCATGATCGATTCACAATCCTATCATACCTGTCATGGTGACACACAATTGAGGCATCATTATCGATGTCTCTCTGTCTTCGCTATTGAGTATATGCTCCTCGGCGGTCTCCTTTTATATCTCTTGCTCGATAGGGTCTTTTTCTATCAACATTTTGGATATACATAGGATTGGGAACTGAACAAGATGAGTCTGATCCTGGTGTATATCCATTCCAAAACTGATCCGCTCGACTTGATTGCACTCTCAACATTAAGTGCAATCTGAGTAGCGACATCAAAAATGTAAGTAGCAGTAGTCAGCACTTCCAGCTTAGTTTGTGGATTCAAACCAGCACAAAACTTGTCTAGATTCTCATTCGCACCTATTCCTGCTTTGTCTATGACAATGTTTCGAAAGTCATTGACGAATTCGGATATGCTAGTCGTTCATTTCAGCAACAGAATCTTATCTGGAGATTGAAGAACACTATCGTAAGGAATGAACTTTTCCCGCACTGCATTCTGGAAACCATTCCCGTTACCAGGCGCCCAACCTGATTGAACAAACATTAACCACCAGTTCGAAGCATTTTATTTCATCGGTGTTGATGCAAACGACATTTTGGTCAAATCCGTAACAATATTCTCACTATTTCCAAACAGAACCAAATTTAAATACGCATCAATTTGATATAACCATTCGTTGACTGTCAACGCATCACGACTATCATCAAAGGACGGTGGCTTATTTGGCTTGATAAACACCATTCTGTCCACTATATCTTCTTTCCTTACTTCTCCTGTATTCTCCGTTATTAATTTCTCAGAGTTATTAGCCAAAATCACACTCAAAAGATGTATTCACAAGTTGGTATAAATCTATCTGTTCGGGATATCGCCACTAATAAACATCGTATACTAATTCCGTGTCCTTAAATTATAAAGTAGAAAACTTTCTCTTACTAACCTGCAACAACCAATAGCTTTGCCAAGTCTGTATGTAAAGGGATTTATCCTGACGCGTTACTTGAACCCGTAACGCTGTCGGTCCACCTATTTAACAGCCAATAGGTGGAATAGTATTATATGAGGATATGCATAAGCGAAACCAAGGCTTGTACAGATGGTACTTACTCTTCGTACTGTCAAGTCAAACTGTAAAAGAAAGTAACTATGGTAACCGGTGCTCGGTTGCCCTTCGAAAATCGACGACGATGGCTCGAAAGCGGTTCTACTAGTGAAATGGTTGTTTATTTAGAGCGGTTGCCGTCCAAGTTAATAATCTGTTTTGTTTTGTTGTGACATTATAATAGGAAAGTCAGACTCAACTTTCCAACGAGATTACTTTTATACAAACATAATTGTGCTATGTAGAGGAAATCTGGGTCTAAAACCAACCGTATTAAAAAACCTCTACAGGTAATTAAAATTGGAATCATCCAATCAAAACACTTGTAACATAATCTGTAACAGTGGTGTAGCTAATATTGGAAGGTTACAAATTACATCATTGGGTACCGTAACGGAACACACTGTACAGTAGCTTCAATAGACTTCTAGGTGTATCTTTCATAATATTCCAGAATACATACAACGGTGCCATCAGATATTTCCCTCGTTGGTCAACATCACATCCTTACAGCGATTCATCCATTACTATATTTATTAGTTAAACGGCTCCACATTTAAATATTCTTCAGACGCTATCACCATGGCACGCGGAATAATCTGGCTATTTCAAGAATATATAGCACAGTGGTAAATGTTTTCTGTGGTATTGCATTGTGTCAAAACATTAATAATATTCTTGTTGCGCTCGGTATGTGTGAAGCTATCTGCTCCTATTCGTTAAACGAGGAGACTAAATCTTCGTCCATATTTTGTCAACTAATTACATTCTATGATATATCCAAAGAAATTGCTGCTCCTTCTAATATTGTAAACAGTGATAAATATTATGTAGCATGTGTTCAACATATTTTCAAAATTTAAAAATATGTAATTAGAAAAAGATGCAGTGGATCTCATTCTCTTTTTGGAAATTTAGGGTCAGTACACAGCAGTAGACTCTAAATCTAATTTAGAGGAATTAAAAAAGTCAACTTGATGAGTGCAAATTATCTAAATGCTATACATCATACGATATCGTCAGTTTATTGTTGAATTTATAACAATATTTTATGCTCTGGTCAACGTACCATTCATACAGTTGAATCTGAAAAAGCACGTCCTTTTCCAGCGACAGAATAATATTCATTGAATTGTCGAGCCAGCTTTGGCTCGAGTCACATTTGCGTGTCACCTAACAGGTATAACCCACCAGATGATGAAATTATGACAATAAAGTGTCAATTATCATACAGTGTCAAGTTACAAGGACCACATGCACTTATCAACGCAATAGGTGGTGGGTAACTATAATGAGTATGAATGCTGTAACAGATGGCACACGTGTTCCATAATAATAATTAGAACATAGACAATTCTGGAAGCAAATTCTATCAGCAGATTCTATCTCTACTTTCACGAATGAAATGGCAGAATAAACACCAGGTCCCTGATGAGTAGAACAATAAATAAAGGAGGGTTCAGATTAATTGAAATACAAACCAGAATCCATATTTCTCAACTGCAACTGCTACAACTCCGATAGATACCAGTATCTGACAACGACGTCAACATCGATCACAGTGGTGAAAATTACGTATGTAACAACCCTCATCAACGTCAGCGATCTCCACGACTACCAAGCGGCCCAACTGCGAATCCAGAGTTGGTGTGGGCGACGGTAAGGTAGCACCACGGCCGTACTATCTCCGCAACTTACTCGCAAGGGCAGGTAAGAGGAGAAAAGCTAAAAAAGTGCAAAGCACTTCTAATCTGACACGTGTGTTTTAGTAACAATTTAATAACCAAAAACCGAACGAACTTAACAAGAGAAACATGTAGAAATGCCCAAGCGGGTGAAAGTGCAATCAGCCGGAAAGTGATCGGAGTGGGAAGAAAAAAGAGGAAGCACGACGGGGTGTGACTTAACAATCATTGAAAAATCATTCAATTACCTGCTGAATTCGTTGAGAGATGAATGAAACATGAAAAAAGCATGAAGTTATAGAGAATATCAAATACAATTTAAGCAACAAATATCTTTAAGGAAGGATTAAATATAACATAATTCTATAATTTTATCTATAATGTTGTCACTCAGTGGCATTTGGAGGTTATTTTGGTGAAAGGGACACAATCAATTCAAAACGAAGGAACGCGTATAGATTTATTGAACAAAATTTGACTCTTGTTTTTTATCGCTGCAAAAAGGAATTTCGTGTGTGTATTCGATTTCAGTGTCACGCGATTTTAATTGCTGCCATAGCATGGAATTGTATAAAAGTTCATGTTGGGAAATTTATAAAGTACAAAAATGTTATTATGTGTATTTATTGGAAAGACCTCCATTTGAGATAATTAATAAAAAAAGAAGTCGAGATCTTTCGAAGTAATTAAACAACCAGTAAATCCAAATCAATTGATGTGAACAAAATAAGAAGAGAAAAAGCTATCTAGAAGGGCGATGTGGTCGAAATAGACACAATCTGAGTAAAACGAAGGAACAGTGTGAATACGAAGTGATGTGGTAGAGCTACTGTGGGGATTCAGTAGCGTTGAAATCTACAGAGTTGGCAATGAGTAGCAATGACCACAATACTTCGATAAGTTTAATTCCGTTGCCATCATGTGAGACGGGAATTTCGTCTCACTGAATTATTAAGTAGACATCAAAAAGTATCACAAAAGTGAATCACAAAAGGTAAAATAAAGACAACACATACCAAATTGTGGCATTCGAAGGGACTAAAATAAAGGCTAAACATAGATGGGCATAATGGTTGGTATATATATATATATATATAATACCATGCCATGTGAATGATTCAAAATAACCAAGTGACAACATGTACATAAAAGAGATGGGCTGGCTTAAATAGGCTGGAGATTTTCCACGATCCAAGTCGAAATTCCGAGAGCAAAGTCGAAACTTTTTCAAGATTTCCGTAGTAGATTTCCAAAACATCCTGCATTAATTGATTCATATATGTACCAAAAATACAGGCACGTAACCACAAAAATCACAAATCATTTGAATTGACCATTTATATCAAGATTTTTTCATCCACTGCTGGCAAAAAACCCACTAATTGACTTCGTCACAAGTTTCATATCAATTCCCTCATAAATTTCTTTCTTCTTCAGTCCAGTGAGCTATCGTGACATCTAGATTCACGTCTTTATAGAGAAATTCATACTAAACCAGTTTGGAGTAATAGTTGTAATGATTGAAAGAGGGAGGAGTCAGTATTTGTCTCAGGATCAGCTAGGTTGATAGTTCCAGGTAGCCGACTCATTTCTTCCCTATTTCCAGTTTTAAACTCGAAACAAATGAATTTTACCCCTGCTCGAATTGATCAACAGAGTTCCTTCTGGTTGACAGTGAAGTATACAAGTCCTTAAAGTCGATATTAATGACTAGATAAACGGGGATTCCAAATAGTTTAGACAAAGCATATTTCAGATCTTTTCCCCCGTCAATGACCTCAGAGGCAGCTAGAATTTTAGCTGCTGTAACGGACCTAACGGATATCTGGGATTTGTGTAACATCCATGACAGAACATTGAAGATGAGAATTTTCCTACGGTTCCAATTAGTATACCAGAAATGTAGATACTTGACCATGGTCACATTGTCGACCAGAATAAGCAAAGATGGGTCCTGAGATAGTGAAGGGTCCGTCTTGGATTTCGTAAAAACTTGTTTGCACCAAGTTTCTTGACAGTTTTCAGCACATTGTACTGGAGCTTGACTACAGAGACCGTGTATTAAGAACTTCATTCTGGAGGTGGCTGGAGTAGATGGCACAACATGGAGAGGCTGGTATCCAGATCGATCGAGGAGACAAGTTTATCTAAATGAATGTATACTTTTCAGCTGCATTTAAGGATTATTCAGTCTCACGTCGACGAAGGCGAGTAAATATATATTGTTTGAGTGCTTCGAGTTGGTCTCCTGCATTTATGGTACTTGTGAAATCGTCGTTTTATACGACATTCATGCCGAACAAATGAACATTTCCAGGCCCGTGTGCTACTGAACCAAACTTGAACTTATTGTTAAATCCGGTGAGGAATTCTTCTACTTTCACGTTCGCACCGGTGACAATAGTACGACCCACAATTTTTTCTACTAATAGCAGGAGATTACTATTGTTACGACATAAAACAGTTGATTAATTTATTGGCTTTTTGTCAACCTTAGTTTCATAAATCGATCATCAGATTGATTGTATGACTTTGCGTTGTCATTTACCAGACCATATGCAGCTGTGATGAGTAGTCAGAAAATCCTTTCCATATCTCTCATGCGGTGGGATAACATGCACATCTTGTTGAGCATGTCTATTTGCAGGAAATCTTTCTTTACATCTCCTTTACTTACGAGCAAACTTTTTATTGCAGCAAATGATAGTATGATTCCAACACCGTCGGGCTAACACATATTATATTCTGAGTTGAGGTCGTCCTCAATAGAGTCCTCATTAACATGCCGTCCAATCTTGGCTTTTAGTGATAAAGAGTTATCGTCATTTGTTTTATTCTTGTGATTGTATGTGAAGAGATGACATTAGTATTAGCTGTTATGTTGGACTTGTGTATTGCCTAAATCTTCCTTTTGAACTCATTTTTATTCTTCTAGGTATGACATAAACAATACTTCTTGGGGTTCTTAGGATATCTGACTCTTAAAGGACTGATTACCAGGAATATCAAATATTTAAGCAAGAACTTCTTGTTAGTTGCTTTGAATCTGGGGACCAATGAGAACGGAAGAGGTAGGTGTACTTGCAGGTTGACGCCAATCTTCGTCATTTAGTGTAATACTTTCTGTCTCCATAATCATGGTGAACCTCATGATACTAGTTTTGCACAGAAGCTATCGTACAATGATAATAAATTTTCCATGTGGCCAGAAGACTTCCGCATGATCCCCAGTTGAAGGAAGGCTAACACTTGTGGTTGTACAATATGCCTTATGCTCATATCATTTATGTACATCATCATGTGAGAGGTAATCATGTTCTGGGGTGAATTTTAAAGCATACTCAAGGCTATTAATTATATTATTAGGCAGTAAATCAATAGATTCGACTATTGAAGATGTAAAATCATCGATGACTATCGCGGCTCATATGTCTTCCACGGGAGATACAATGGTTCTACCATTTGTAACTGGCCCGGGTATCACGGGGATGGTGATGGTTTCTGCGGAAGTGCCAAACTCTTGTACAAGACGGGACGAAATACATCTACCCCTTTTTTGTGTCCGTCCTCATCAAAGACTTGTACCAAATCTCTAAGATCAATGACAGGATTATCAGTCGCATGTGAACACATAATTAGACTTAATTTGTGCTTTGTCATGAACTTGTCTCGAACAATTGCCAGTTCACTTGTGATAACTTGAATTAGTACGTCATTAATAAGGGGCTTGGAATACCCTTTTTCTGATTCAAAGTATGGCATTGTGTCACTACCTTACAGGTCATTCGATATACTAACTGATGAAATTGATAATCTCGTCTTAATTCCATCAGTGGTATCATGTATTAATCGCAGAAAGATAGAGAGAATAGAGCCTTGTTTTGGTTCCAAGCTATTCATATGATTACGAAGAGACGTACCTGGTCTGAACGACATGTCAGTGGACGCAAGGTACTACTTAGTAGTTCAGAAACTCTGTTTTCTCGAATGCTTGATCACCTTGCACAGTGTAGCTTATTTTGGCGCGACGTAGGTCCAGAAATATGCAGTAAATAAGAAAATAAAATACGTGTGCAACAGATTACAGAAGTGCGTACAACGATTCTTTGTACAAGTGGCAAGGGATGATACCAAGAAATACGATACAAAAATTGGTCACAAGCGCCCGAATGGCACATAGACAGTTCATTCACTCTTGTCCGAATGACTCACTGTCGATTAGAGAAAACTGATCCACACGTGCCCAAGTGACTAAGAGACAGTTCTTTCGTAGTTTGAAAAAACAAGAACATACAGGCGAATCCTATACACGGACGTTGTAAAACTTAAGACAGAAAAACGCCTCCCCAAAAACAAGGGAAAAACTAGATCATTATCCAAAAAGCAATTAACGCTTTTCAGAGAACACAATTGCGGGTTCAGGAGGCTTTCAAGAGGGATGGAGAAGAACTTAACGTACAAAGTCCTTTTCGAGAAACAGGTGAGAACGTTTGTTTGCGACGAGAAGGGCGTAAAGTAAACAGGAAGATGGGAAAATGAATCATTGAAATTCCGTCTCCTATAACTGCAAACCAATTGGGAATCCTACACATGACAGTACACTTGGCGAATCACTTTAGGAATCAATGACGCTGTTTAGTGTTATTTACGTGACTGGATGCGCGCCATTATACAGTAGTCTTGAATAAAGTACTTCGCTTATTAACATGTTTTTATATGCATTTAAGAGGAGATACACCGTGACTTGGGTTTTTATTTTACACGTTGATGAATAGTTCATTTATTAGTTGAAATAGAGATACAGCCACGTTGGTGGAACTGAACGTATTATTTACACGTCACGGTAGCTATAGAAAAGAGAAATAATTACGCATGTTGGGACCCGAAATCGTACAGTACATTTCATCTGTACTTATTCACCCGCGGTCGGAACGATTGTGCTGGAGGAGAAGTATAAGTTACGAGGAAAAAATTAAATCAACAACACGACACGCGAAAATCAGCCAGGTAATCCTACTGTCATTACGTCATCCAAGTACAATAATTGGAAGGGACCATCGAGTCATGACGCGGGAAAGGCTGAACTGAAAGGTGGCTGGTGCACCACGAGGAGGTCAATTGAGACCAACTCTCAACCGCGACACCATGTTTAGTGACACCAACACTACTTAGTGTGAGAGTCGATAGAGGGTGTTTGAAAGCGGAGAGGAGACTCATCGTCAGCACACTTTTGTAGCACACTGTTGTAGTGCCTTGGCCAGTGGCGGGTACTGAGGCGTACCCACACTAATTCCGGGGCCAACTCTCCGTTTATACCGCTTTCTACGGTCTTACTTCTACGCTTTTCTCCTTCTCCTTTCTTTTGGCAGGTGACAAGTGTACACCCGCACTCCCGCTATCCATGTGTAGCTTCAAGTTTTTAGATGATAAATACCGTCCACGCCGACACCAAACGGCACCGACTTGAACGGGTATCTTTGCCCTCGCGATCAACTAGAACGACAGCATCTTCCACGACAACTCTCTTCGATCGCTCCGAGAAAGAACGATATCAGTCACGCTACGGGCTGGGATCAGGACGACTCGCCAGTGCTCCCCAGCGTGCGCGGCTCCCTCCGCGTGGCCCCACTGGATATGTGAATCACATGGTCTTCCAGATACCCGCCCTCGCATTCAAGGCGACGTATACAGTACGTCGCCGTGTTGAGTTTGTTTCTCAGCTCTGCCACCCCCTTTCACCTTCGTATATCCGGAACTCGAGCTACATGGTAGGGTGTACTACACTGCAATCTCAGCCTAGAAAACTAAAACATCGACTATCCACCTGGCTACCTACAACTACGCTGCAATTTCCAACCACTCTACCGCGCCATCACTCCGCATCCGCAAGCAACATCAGGACGAAGCCCTATTCGGCCTCCAATATACAACAATCCGCCAGCAAACGGCAGATATGTCTCGTACACCCCCAATCCTCTCTTCCAAGGACACCTTAAACATCACTGCCGCTCTCCCTACTGAAAGGTCTTCATCCGACCCACTTGTACAGCTCACTGACGTCGACGGGAGGGCTCGACGTCGATCAAGCCGCCGGCCTTCGGAGCCGTCCATTCTCTTCTTTCTACAGTTGGGATTACCGTTGGACCCCACATAACAACCAAGGTACGAACCGCTTGGTTGAAGACACCTGTTCCACGTCTTCCCCGATCCAGATTGCCTACATAGCTCTTCTCTTGGATCACTTCGAGGCGGAACTTCTCTGTCTGGGCACGAATGTGCAAACAGAATTTGACAATGAATTCCAACCGGATTAGATGATCCTGGGTCGTATTGAGTATACCGATACCCCTGTGTCCCAGGTCGAGACTAAGATGGAAGAAATGACGGAAACAGTTTCGTCTTTCACGGTGCCGGCCGTTTCCGAATTCATCCATCTCTAGAAACTCACCGACAGCGTATCGCAACTTTCATCCCAGATCACGGGCCTCTCTTCGCGCATCGAACACATCAGTCTTCGCCTCTCCTCTTTGGAGGCTGGACCCGCCCCACGCATGGCTCAACCCACAAGCCCAAATCCCATACCTCCCCCACTTATCGATGGATCTGTCACCGCTAGCAGCGACGACCTGTTTTCATGG